>JACMIF010000016.1:24970-96219 GCA_014805445.1 Diplogasteroides magnus | reverse complement strand
AACAGATATTTACATAGGTAGAATAAACATACTGCGATTAAATTAATTAAATGGTCAAAGAAGCTGAATTCACTTGTCGTGAACTTTGGCACACTTCCGGTACCTCCCCCCCCCCCAAATGGTTCACCCTTGAACGAACTGAAGGAAGGAAAGGGCCAGTCTCAGTCATGTCTTTCACTTCAGTCAGTACCTCTCCACTCATACAGTACACCCTACAGTAGTCTTCCACTTATACAGTATACCTCATCCTACCATAGTCCGTTTGTGCTAGTGAACAGATCTGATTGTGGAATGATTTGTTCGCTTCGCTCGCACAGACTACCAATTGTGGTTGTGTGTCTGAAGTAAGTTGTCCCATCATATTGTCAATGTCTGTTAAAGAAGCCGTAAAGGGAGATTTATTTGCATGCACTTTTGGGTATCAGTCTCTCCAATTCCCTTACTCTCTCGTTGTCAGAGTAGACCGCTCTCACGACGAGGAAGTGGGGGAATTGGCGAGACTGATACTAGAGTGTCGCATTTGGGACGAATTTGCATCTTTTCGTCTCTGTCCTCATTTCATCATTTGTCTCTTGCGCAGTAAACACGACCGGTCAGTAATGACGAAGAGAAGAAAAATGCAAATCCGTCCCAAATGCGACACCCTAACTGATACCCAAAAGTGCATGCAAATAAATCTCCCTTTACGGCTTCTTTAATGCTCATAGAGATGATAACATTTGTATTATGCATCAAATGTGCACAATCATCGCATAATCAACGAATAGCCACTACTCAAATGTCATATTTTTACAAACGATGGCAACTAATCACGGCGATACCAATAATTGCATTCATCAAAAGCTTCTGGGGATTCACGGAGATTTATGTTGGGTCAATGTACTTGGAGCATTCAAGAATGGGATACTGTAGACTAGGGTTGGAAGTTTGACTAGGTTTTCGGATATGTTTCACCGTGGCTACATATAGTGAATTTATAAGAAACATATCCGATAACCTAGTCAAACTATCAACCTTACTGTAGACTACTTCTAACAATAAGCAAAGACTGTCTACAGTCTCTTTCCTCCAGTCTTAACATCACCATAGAAGAGATTTCCTCGTTCATTCTGTTCCAGTTCAATACATTCAAAGAGTGCCTTGAAGTTGCCTGCACCAAAGCCCTGAAACATTCAAATGCATTGGTGTTCCTGAAGGAAAGAGTACTGTACCTGATGATTTTGTCTCTGAATGATTTCAATCTAGAGAGTGGGTCTGTCCTGGCAAGGCTTCGAGAAGATCTGTAGCAGATATCCATTCTCATCGAAATCTACCAGAATATGCAGTCTCTGTAGTTAATCCATGTCTTCAGCCACCTACAAGGAGAAGATCAATACAGGAATGGAGGAGGATAGGGAACCTTGATGTTTGCCTCCTTAAGTCTTTCCCTCAGATTGGTATAGTAAGAAGCTGGAATAGTGAGCAATTCGAATCCTCTTGCCCTCAAAGCTGTGATGGCAGTGATAATATCTCGTGTATTCAGTGCTATGTGCTGTACTCCCGCCCCTCCATAGTAGTCCACGAACTCCTAAACGGACAATAAGGGTTACGGTATCTGAGAGGTGATTGTGGACCTGAATCTGTGACACAGCCTTCTTTCCCATGACTGGTTCATTGATAGGCATTTTGATTATTTCTTCATAGTTTGTTACGACAATCGATCGAAGGGCAGAGTACTCTGTGTGGATCACCGAGTCATCCGCTGACCAGAACCTTAAACAATCACCATCATTTGTGCACAATCCTCGAAAAAGTCAAACAGGTTCTCATTGAATTGCGAGCTAAGGACATCGCGAGACAAGAAACTCAGTGGTCCCGTGGTGTAGCGGTTAGCACTCAGGACTCTGAATCCTGCGACGGGAGTTCAAATCTCCCCGGGACCTTCTCTTTGCATTTTGCTGTTGTTGTTAATAGACAAAAGAGCTTGTGGTTCCAAAAGGTATATATGCGCAGTTTTACGAGTATTCAATTTATTCCTCTAATAAACGAGTAGTAAATGCCAACCTGTGGAAAGAGAGTGCCTTCTCGTACCAGGCCACTGCAGACTCCATTTGCAGATCTGGCTGGTTGCCCACACAATGATCGACGAAGTCCAGACCCACCTGGATAAAGACAGTAAGTCCGGATAAAGAATGGAAGTCTTACAGGAGGGAGAATCTTGAAGAAGGCAGGACTTGCTGAGTATGTCTTGTATCCAGGAAGGAATACTCCATTGTACTTTGATCTCTCGATAAGAGTATGCGTTTTGTCTCCAAACTACAATTGATACAACTATATAGGGTTTCAAAATCGGGAATGATTTTCGAAATGTCGCCTCATTTCCCTCCTCGGTAGTGCATGCAAATTACGATTGAGAAATCAGCACTATTGATCATGCTTTCGACCGGCGGGACTCAACCATGCAATACTATTGCATTTCGTGAGAAATAGGGAGGAAAATTAAGAGAGTAAAGACAAGCAGCCGACCGCGCTGACCAGGGAGACAGGAACAAATGATGTAAATGAAGTCAGCATTCTTCATTTCTTTCAGTCCCCTTGGCCAGCGCGGTCGGCTGCTTGTCTGTACTCTCTTAATTAACCTCCCTATTACTCGCGAAATGAAATAGTATTGCCCGAAATGCAATAGTATTGCATGGTTGAGTCTAGCCGGTCGAAAGAAATACATGATCAATAGTGCTGAGTGTCGGGAGTTCGGCTACTCATTTGCGTGTCGGGATGCTGACACCGCCGTACTCCCGATTTTGAAACCCTACTCGGTAGTGCTTGTCCCCCGGTAGTGATTTGCATTCAATACCGAGTAATCAAATGAGACGGTATGCCGGATTCCTCTACCGTTTTAGAACCCCTAATGTACATGGCGCAGTTGGAGTGCGCCCAATAACAGACCTGAACTCTGGAAACTGGCTGCTGTTGCACTGGTAACTGCGCGGTCTGGGCAGCCTGTGCAACCTGCAATGATATATTTTTTAATGATCGGGTGACTTGCAGCCATACTAGAGTCATCGAATCGACTCACGAAGTTCATACGATTTTCTCTAATTTATCCCGAGTGGTTGTCCATCCAGCTGTGACAGACAACCTCTTAAAGAAGCCAAAAATAGACACATTTGTAATCATTTTTGCGGCCTCCCGGAGAAGAACGACAAGAGGAGAAGAAGAGAGGAACGACGGAGACTCGACCATCACAGGTGGCTGCAGCGGTGGACGCTGCAGTTTCACATTGTATTTTTCTTTGAATCATAAAGTCTTTTTTCTTATATTTTATTACAATTAGTTGGATATGACATCAAATACTCACGATGCTCTTTGGGCATGCGTCTCTGCGAAGCGTTCTAGTGTGGAGTAGAGTGCGAAGTGTAGAGTTTTCTCTTGTATCGTATTGCGAGTCTTCGAAGTGGATGGCGCAAAGAAATGCAGCTGAGCATGCATTTAGTCGCCTTTCCAAATCCGCTTTCTCTGTGTCATCCTTTGACAGTGCAGTCAACCACTCTTGACGCAGTGGCTCACGTTGCGTAAACTTGTGCATTTCCATTTTGAAACGATATTCACCGCAAAAAATGCATCCTGCTGATCCCATCTAGAAAATCAATCAGATTTCACTCTGTGACGTTCGCAAGTAGTCTGTCGAATGAAACGACTTAGAATTGATACAAAAACAATGAAGTTAAGAATTTAATTATCTTTATCGATGTGATAATTTAGTCATGGGAAATGATTCATTTGAAACATGCATTCACGTGTTCGTTTCCAGGAAGGGAATATGATTGCCAAACGAGTGCATGATGGCTGCAGTGCATCCAACAATAAGAGTCTAACAATAAGAGCAGTTGAGTTCATTTCGAAAAAATCATGCTAGTTATGCCAGAATAGAGGTTACAGAATAGAGCAGAATGCGATATGAACTCAAATGAAATACCGGTTCGGTGAGGATATAATCCTTGAAGAATGCTGCCTGAGTGGCACAGGAAGGCAGATGTCCATTAAAGGAGCCACAAAGGGAGATTTATTTGCATGCACTTTCGGGCTCACTTCTCTCCATTCCCCCGCCCCCCCCCCACTTTCTCGCCGTCAGAGCGGTCTACATGCAAATAAATCTCCCTTTATGGCTCCTTTAATTTCACTTTGGAGTCCTTCTCTGACTATGAGCTTCTCGACAATCGGTTTCAGGGGATGTTCAAATAGTGAACGGCAACAGCGGTCATGCGGTTGTTGTTGGATATAGGACAACAATTGCAAGTACAATTAGCAACCTTTTCATCATCGGCGGTGTCCTGGAAGATGATAGCAGTTGCCCTTTCTTCTCGTTTGAACTGCTTTTGTTGTGCCTTTGCAGTGTCTTCGCGTGTCAGAAGATGGTTCAGCCCTCCATCTAAGCAATGGGATTGGCAACGATAAACGCTCAAAAAGTATGTAATATACTGTGAAAAGATGCCATTGAGGCCTGAAAACGTGCGACATTGTTGTCACAGATAGGGGTCAAACGAGAGAAAGGGCATTATGCAAATTGTCTCTGTTTCTCCATGTCTGGCTATTGGCTCTCTTCTCATTTCTTGAAAGGTGCTTTACAATTTTTGATAAAATAAAACCTCTCGGATTTGTATACAGTTCTTCCCGAAGCTTGTCAACGTTATGTTGGCAGAATTGTTGACCCAGAATGTGTCCATTTTTGGCTTCTTTAACAATGAATTAGAGAAAACGAATGCACTTCGTGGGTCGGTTCGAGGTCTGTAAGCCATACCTGTGCAAGTTGCTGGAAGCTCAGCTGATTGGCATTGAAATTGGGTATCGAGGCTGCGAGTGTTTGTTGAAGTTGCTGGGATATGACAGGTAGGAGGGCGGGATTCTGTCGAATGGAAGTCATCACCCTCGACAGCCAATCATCCTGCTGGCCACTGCCGCCGTCCATCGAGGGGAAACGTTCAATCGACTAGACACACAAGGATGAGTAGTGATCGACTGACTGCAAAGGGCGCGTAATTAGTGTCTGTGAGTCAAAGGGGGAAAACGAATCGCGACTCTGCTGAAACTCCCAATGAACGAGCAAAACGGCCATTGCAGAGTTTGAAACGGAGAGAAAAGGAGAAGAACGAAGAGAAGAAGGGAAATGAAGAAATGAAGAAGTTGAGGGATCGAGACAGAACGAATAGAGTAGAGGGAGAGAGTGTGGGGACCACGGGGGACTACACACATGTGAGGGAAGAGGAGGAAAGGAGGAAGAGGGAAGTGAATAGACACAGAGGGATACGCGACGGTGAGAGGGGGGAGTGAACCGAGAGATTGGGGAAAATGAGGGAGAGAGGGACGAGAGAGTAGGTAGGACATTGCTGTCCCCTACAACCCGCAATGCATATCTTGTGTGTCCCGAGAGCACGGTTAGTTCCTAGATTAGATGAGTGGACTAAACAAAGAGAAGCGGATGACAGCTCTCGTTGCCAGACGACAAACGTTCATCTTTTCTCATTAAGGCGGAATGTACTTCTATAGACAGACAGATGTAATTGGAAGTAAACGAGAACATTAGTTGGGTGGAAGTTACTCCATGTGACACGAGAGCAAAGCACAGATCGGCGGACATCGAGCAGAGGCGGCAAAAAAGTAGGAAAGAGAAGGGAAATGAAGTGATTGTAGGGTTCCGGTGATAAGATGTTTATGTGTGGAGAGTGAGAGAGGATGGTCAGGAATGAAGAAAGAAAAGATGGTCACCTCCCTAGTCTATTTCAAGATAAGAAAAGAGAGTTCTCTCGTGTTGGGGGAAGTGAATGCGAGAGTAGAGTGTGTAACAGAGAAGAGAGGGGATAAAGATGTAGAGGTTACTCCCAAAGGTGCAGACGATTGAGTCAAGGAGACTGTCTGTGTTGAAAGTGCGTCGCCAATAGAAACCGCGCGATCTGGTCCACGATTAGATAATGAGGTGAGCGACGGCTGAATAAAGGACAAACGAGCTATTGGACGAGAGTGATACGTTATTGGAGATGAGAAGAGCATTTGAGCGAAGAAATGGGGAGGAATGATTTAGGAGAGGAAAGGAGAAGGAAGAATGAACCTGTTGACCGCTGTGTGATCACTATCGCCCTCATCCAATACACTATATTATAGTTTGCGAGTACTGGAAGATATGGTGTGCTCTGTGTTCAAATGGTGTGTTATGTCATGAACTTCGATATAAGGGATATGTGAATGCTGTCGGTCCGCCTCCAATGGACCGTGAATAACTTCTAGTCATACTAGATACACTGGAGACCACGACTGATATTAGTTCTCCTCTGAATGGAGCACGGGATACTGCGATTTTCATACGCGACTTTCAATTTGGGATGATGAAAAAGGTGGGGGAGTGAAGTGGTCGGAAAAATGAAAGGGTGGCAGTCAGACCACTTATTACTCTCATGATAATTGGAAGGTCAAAGAGGAGACGCGCCCGTTTGAGGTGAAATGAGGTGGACGACCAATAGGAAAAAGAGGACAGAGAATGGGCACAAATTTGGGTACGTTAAAGTGTGCCTGAAGACTACTCAAACGTGGTACACGAGGAACCAATCGTAGCAGTCAACTGACATTTGGTTACTTTCCTGAGAATGAGGCTGGAGGGAAGTGAGAGGGAGGTATGTTTCGGTGCAATCCACTCACTCACTCGGTCTATAAAGAAGGAAGGAAGGAAGTGGAGATTCGAGGGAGACCTCAGAGGTGACAAACAACAAATTACATGCAACCGCCGCATCAAGCACCACAACTTATGTGGAATGTGGTCGGAAGGGAACTAAATACTGGCTCCTCGGCCGATAAGAGTCAACATTTATGAGGATTATGGGTCGTTATCGGGCATCAAACAGCGTCATTTGACTACACATAGACCGAAGTAGCAGCGCATATCAGAGGCCATTTTACGACCTATATCTATGGACAAACCCACTGTGGTTTCATACGCTTATATGTATCTTGTGATAAGGGGATGGATGATCATGGAAAGGATACAATAGATCAGCCAATAAAAAGATCGCAAGTGGTCTACACAATAAATGGCGGGGGACTCTATTCATGGGAGGGGAATATTTTCGTGAATGATAAGTAGAGATTCGCCATTGAATGTCAATCAACAAAAACAAAATGTGAAATATATGCATTGTATTGTTTATGATATGTTTAAAGATAAAGAAATCAGAAGATCAAAATGGTAAATGCTGATCATTGGAATTTACCGGATGGAAAAGATGATACGAGATATCAGGTAGAATCGAGGTGGGTGCTCCACTGAGGTAACTCAAATTACTGGATTTCACATGTCTAGCACTCTGTATTAATGCAACTGAAAAAGCCACAAAGTGGCAGGTGCAATACAGGAACTTATCGACCATAGGAGCTGAATGTATAATAATAGTTGTCAAATGGATGGGAGAAGAAAAGAGGATAAAAAGGACATGAGTCGGGTCAAAGCATTTCCCATTGGAGTTGGTACTATTGAAAGGGAGCAATGAATCAACACACCTGTGTATGTATATGAATGGAGAAAGAATGCCGACATAGCTTGTCATCGCCAAAACAACGAAAGGGCTTCGATTCATGTGGGAAAAGACCCCGATTATTGTGCCATGTCACACGAAAATAAGTGCGAAATGCAATATAACAAATCCAGAAAGCATCATAGTGCTAACGTAGGGAGACTGAAGTAGTAAAAAGAGAGTAGTTATGGAGCGTGGATCATTGAAGAAAGGGGATTAGAATTGCGACGTCATCATCCATTCTATTGACGACGCGTAGCAGTGCGAATGAATGGGGCCTATGAATAATGGACAATGCAAGGGAACGGGGCGTGCATTCTCAATTCAATCCTCGCATGCGAATATGAGACCTTGTGCGGGCAGGAGTCAATTGAAAAAGCAAAACGGGTGACGGATCAGTCATGCATGGCAAATTAATTGAATTGAAGCAATAAAACATGGGATTTTTTCTGGTAAAACATGAATTAGGAATTAGCTAGAAGTCGCAAATAAATAGCATACCAACGATTACGATGTGCACAGAAAAGAAGCAAAATGGGTGAAGAATCAGTCATGTATGGCAAAATAATTCGATTGAAGCCTTAAAAACATGGGATTTTTCTGGCAAAAAAATGAATTAGGAATTAGCCAAAAGTCGCAAATACCTAGCACACCAACGATTACGATATGCACACAATAATTATGAAGTGTCGTATCTTTATGTAATTACAGTGAATGCTAGTCATCACAGGTGCGTTATTTTGCTCAGTGTAAAAATTTATTATTACACTTAATTTAAAAACATGCACAAGTGGGAGACATCATTTTGAGAACAGGAATAGTAAAAATGTATTTTTAAACTATTTTTCTAAATTCCCAACTGACGGGATCACGAAAAGGTCTAAATCGTTTTATAACGGGATGACTGAAATGTGTGATGCAATTATTTGTCCCATGCCCGATTATGAAAAAAACAGTCCCATATAATGAAAATATCAATACTTGATCGAAGTGTGCATATCCACCTCTTTCAAGTTCTGATTTTCATAAATATGGCCAACAGTATGTTGCATACGTAATACGGAAATAAAATTACATTTGTAATACCATCTTCAGATTCCGATATTCGAAACGACACTCATCCAACGTTTCCTACTCTTGCACGGAATTTGTAGTAACGGTAAGAAGGAAAATGAACGGCCCCCAACTGTGCAGGTTGTGACAGAGTGTATCTTTTATGTGATCTCTTGTGTTGCACTCCTTCCAATCTCCTACATCGTAAGCAGCTGAATCTGTTCCAGTGCTTTGTCTGAGAGGCAATAAAGGACTTTTAGTGCTTATCCATCCTTCCTCACCTTTGTGAGTCCAATCTTCACACAGAATATATTAGCTATATTAACGATGTGTCATTGATCGTCTAAGCATACGTGGTATTATAATAGAAACCCTAATTCAGACGAAATGGGTCGCTATGATCATTACGGTTATGATGATCCACATGCTTCTCCACTCTTCCTCTACTCGGCTATATTCGCACTTCTTTCAGTAAGCAAAAACATCTTATAGAATCTCCAAATCGTTATTTGTTCTCAGGTTCCCCTAATTTGGCCTCCCGATGAGTTCGTCTCTGCGGGTGCAACATTTGAAACAATCTTTTCAAGGTTTGATTCCTCAAAACTTTATTTTTAATTGAAATTCTTAGTTTTCTGGGCGATCCCACGCTCAACATTGTTCTGTATCAATGCAAAAAGGTTTGTATTCATATTTAGCCTTATCCGAGCTCTCATAATCTACAGATCGTCCTGAACCGTTCTTGCGTGGCAGCGATCCCTTCACTCTATGCAGTATTTCTTATTCTCAACTTTAAAGTGGCCGCAAGTCAAGTGCTCACAATCTTCGTCACCACGGCATTCGCACTCCTGGCGGGTTAGGCTTTCGTTCTACTAGAGATGTATATAAAAATATTGTTCAGGAGCCATTGTTTACTTCCAATTTCACTACACTACGAAGTACCGACATCTGAGACAGGTTAGTCAGCTTATGGAAACTTGTTCCATTCCGTAAATCTTCTGCTATAATTTCGTGAACTGATTTGTAAATGTATACATTGCAGATGAAGGAGTTGTCAAGTTACTCACAGGATCTTGACAATCTTTCCCATCAAATCACTCTCGACTACAAGGACTACAACAACTTCACAGCGTCATTCGCACGTTTGTTACTTTCCTCTTCATGGCCTTCAACATGGACAGTGGCCCCAAGATTCTTGAAGCGAAGAGCCTTACAATTACTGTTTAGAATGCAAACAAAAGCTCGTGTGCCTTGAAATACTCCAGAAAAGTGAATACTGTCCTTGCAGACTCACAGAAGTTGGTAGTTGGCAATTCGTGGCTGGTCAACATCAACCGATACGACTTCACCGTTGTCAATCTCTCTGACGTCTCCTTCGAAGCAGTCCAGGCAACTACTCATAATGTAAGACCCATTTTACAATATAATGCAATATTTATCCGAGCCAGAGCGTATACCTTGGGATCAAAGATAGTCTTCGATTAGTCATTAACTTCAGATGCATTATGCAGCCTGTGATCAATTGAGAATCTTTCAGTTGAGCATCGATCGTGCGAACGAGGAAATGCAATTTCTGACTATCGAAGCGAGAATCACCAACAGACCAATCAAGCCCTTCCGATTTAGGTGTGAAATTGACCCATTGTCTGTCTGTATACTGTAGATTGCAGAGTTCGATCGGACCAATTCCGTCACCTGCAGGACAAAGTTGCTACTCAAATTGGACTCGCGAGAAATGTCATCTTGCATCAGACGCTGAGCGAACGATTCGTAAAAGTATGCAAATACGAAATAACTCTCAATATGACAATTATCTGTTCTTACGTCCAAACAATATCACATCTCTTTTCAGGCATTCGTCGACTACATCGCTGACAATCCGAAACACGTATATTCGAATGTTGCGGTAAGTAAAGAGTCAATTCCTGATACGAAGTGATTCGTTCAGTCTCTGGACATGTGTTTCGGATGCTCCGCCGAGACTCCGAACGTCAAGATTGAGCACAGATGCAACAGGTTGGAACGTGACCGAAAGATCACTCATTACCGTATTCATACGCTATGTTTTCTTCGACAGTATCCTGTCACAAAACGCTTACTTTATTTTATATGTGTTCCATTTAATTCATTCACATGCTCTTTTCTTCAGGACCGTTGAGGGTCAACCCGCATGTCGTCAATGTTTCTGTCGTCCGATGTGGTGTGTTGGCTGTCTCGCCCGTGTCTTCGCGAGTAAACAAGACCAGGAGAGGCCAGAGTTGTGGTTGGATGGACAGGCGACTTGTCCCACGTGTAGAGCAGAGTTCTGCGTGCAAGACGTCTCTTTCGTCGTTGCCGAAGAGGTTCCCGAAGAGGCAGTTCCCGAGTAAATCGTAGAAGAGATGTAGTACATCCCCAGATATTGTTGACCTTTCGCTTCATGCATATTCCAGATATTATAAGCTCAATTTATTGGTTTATGAAGCCGGGATGTTCACGAAAACAAATGGATGATGGAGATATATTTATTTTTAAGAGATTTATTTGTTCAATAGTTGCCAATTTTAACATTTTATTCATTTTTCTTATGTAACACAAATAGAAATAATCTCTTTTTACCAATACACCATGTTCAACTTCCCTGATTGTGTACATAGTGAGACCCTGTATAGTATGAGATAGTCCCAATGAGTGCCTGTGATCGACCACAAACGTGTGATTCGCCAGTTGCCTTGTATTGCACTTCCATTCACTAATGAAATTTTTCCTTTGCTGTTCATAGCGTTTCAATGTGTTTCACCACGTGGTCATAAATACAAAGTGGCAGTTGGTATGTTAACTGGGTCAATCAAGCAGCGAAGATAAGACGAGAAGTTGAGATGGTGGAATGAGGATGTGTTACTCGAGTAAATGATTATCTACGAGACGATAAGATCTGCCCAGCAAGTTATGGGTGAAATGAGATTGAAAGTGAACGGAGCCTGTTTTGGATCACTCCTGATTCGGAACAAGAGAGGGAAATTGGCCGCCTGGATGCACTAAAAGTGATAAGGGGGATAGTGGGGAGTGGTGCCCTGAGGGGCCCAGTGACCATGAACTCTATCCTTACTCTCAACATTCATCGATTCACACACTGATCGAACACTGCTCAATCGAGATCGCCACATGATGGCTTATCCCATTAGTCCGTTAAAGATCTCTTTCTTTGCGTTCACTTCGTTTCGTGTCTCCACTCATAATTGTTTCAGCCATGAGGGCCGAGCAGAAAATATTTCGAGGAGGAACAGGGGACGATTTACTGGAGATTGAGTGAGATTTCACTTTTTTCGTCTGTTGATCACGCTTTTTCTCTAGGAATCCGTCAGAAAATACAGTTCTAGATGTCCTCAAGAAGAGATTCAGTAGGAGGAGAATCTACGTAAGTTACTAAATATGTTGGTAATACCGCCTCGTTGTTTCAGACAAAGATTGGCAACCTTTTGACAGCACTGAATCCCAACGAACACCTGCCCATATACGATTCCTCCGTTGTTGATCAATACCGATTCGAGTCTGACAATGAAGCGTAAGAACTTTAGTATTAGTTTTCTATCTTTTTCTTACCTGAACTATTGTGTTGATAGAAAATGATTGATTATTTACAATGTGTTTCATTATGATTATCCGGTTTCAGGCACATTTTCACATCTGCCGAACAGGCGTATTTGGGTGTTCGCGAAGGCTCAACTGGGCAGAACATCATCTTGAGGTTGATTATTGCATCGTATTCAGTATTTATGACGAATTATTCAGTGGAGAATCTGGATCAGGGAAAACTCACAATGCCATCGCTTCGCTTAGATTTTTGGCTCAAATATCCTCTGGTCGGAAGCGGATTACTCCTGAAACGGTATGTGTTTGCTGAAAATTTATTATGAGTTTATATCAGATCGACTCATTGCATACCGTACTGCGAAGTTTCGTGTCTGCAAAGACCATGAAGAATGACTCTTCGACAAGAATTGGATACGCAGTTGAGTTGTTGTATAAAACGTGAGCGAAATGGTTTTGACTGTACACACTCATATTTGCAGTTCACAACTGGAAGGACTCTCAATCAAGGGAGTTTTGCCTCTGGAAGCGATGAGGATCGTCAGTCGACCAAGTGGAGAAAGGAATTTCAACGTTCTTCACGAGATTGTTGCCGGATTAACGGAAGAGGAGAGAGCTTCTTATGGAGTGAAGGATGATCACAAGTTTTTCTACTTGAGTGGAGTACGTTTTTTGCTACTTTTTCCCCCATTTGATTACTGACAATCAGGACTCGAAAGATGAGTGCAAGGACAAGTTCAACTTCGAGAGACTCGTATCTGCACTGGAATCACTCGGGTTCACTGAAGATCAGCGCCATTTCATCTTTTCTGTTCTTTCGGCAGTCTTGCATCTCGGAAATGTGTACTACTCCACAAAGAAGGTACGAAGTAATGCTTCCATTGGTCCTAATCCCCTTGTTCAGGACGTCCAGACGAATACAGACTACGTTACAATCTCAAATGAAGGGGAACTCAAGTGGATCGCCCTTCTTCTAGGAGTTGATCACAAAAAATGGGCTCCACTATTCGTTGAGAAGAAGACGGTTAGCATTTGACAATATTCATTGAATGTATTCTTCTGTAGAAGAGTGATGATGATTCCACTTCACAATCTCTGACAGTGGAACAGGCCCTCGATGTTCGGTTAGCCCTTATACATTTCTTCAATGCAAATATCCTTCTCTCAGCGACTCCCTTGCTTCAATTCTATATGAGGAACTCATCAATTGGCTCTTCGGTCGCATTTCTTTTTTCTTCAAGTACCCTGATCATACTGCGTCAATCTCAGTCCTTGATTACTACGGCGTCGAGGTAGTTTTTATAGAAGAGTTTATGAAAATTGTGTCAATTCAGCGCTACAACAAAAACAACAGCCTAGAACAGCTTCTTATCAACACTGTCAATGAGGTTTGCCGATGTATCGACGCATCGTATGAGAATTTCCATTAGGGTTTGGAACATTTCATTTTGGGAGAAATCTTCGACAGGGAAAAGGAAGCATATGCGAAGGAGAGTATCAAGTGTCCCGCTGAGGTACAGTCTCTCTAATTGCGGAAAACAGTGTCATACCCAGATTCTCAAGCACGCTTCAAACACGAAAACAATAGAACTTCTCATAAAGAAGCCCTTTGGAATACTCCACCTTCTGGACGACGAGTGCAAATTTCCCAAGGTAGTGTGAAGGACAAGTGCCCCATGGATATTTGTGCCATAATGGAGAAGCAGATGCGCCATCTCTGTCGTCATTTGTACGGCGCAAACATACTTTTCATCATTATAGCGCAAATATTCATGGCGCACTTCAATATCCAGACGAATGTGCAAATGAAGCTATGCTTAGGCATCGGATGAGAGTTTCCTCCAACATTGCGACCTGAACCATCTGGACAAAACCGTCTATGGCAAGAGCAGAAACAAGGTAGACGAGAGCTAAAGTTAATTGTGTAGCAAACAATCTTTGAGGAGAGATCCGAGTTCTCGGTGCAACATTTCTCGGGAACCACATGGTACGCCGTACAGGGATTCCTCTCCGGTAACAGAAGAAGTATGAACAGAGAGTTCATTGATCTTCTCTGCGAGAGTTCCAATGTGGTGGGTTATTAGTCCTTCTCGCACCCGTCTAAAGGCCATCTCAGTTGGTCTCCACAGTGTTCCGTTCACTCTTCGTGACAAGAATTAAAGAAGACCACACGCAAATGGCTGCCACTGTATTATGCAAGTCACTTACTGCACTTCTCGATAGGTTGAGAAGGTACTGAACTAATAAAAACGAAGCTATTTATAAAAATGTATTTCAGTACTCCCGGTCATTTCGTCCGATGCTTGAAGACAAACAACGAAAGACTACCTTCCAAGTTCGATGAAACGATCGTGGGAAGACAGATCAAGGCATATTCTCTAATGGAGACTCTTCGATTCCGATCCGCTGGATTCCCAGTGAAGATTCCCACGGACATTTTTGTTTCAAAGTGAATGGCTTATTTCATTATAATGTAACAACTCACTGCAGATATCGTTGTCTTCTTCCTTGTGTCGTTACCTTATGTCAGAAAGATAGCGAGATTCTTCAAGATATTCTCGAAGGACAAGGACTAGAGTATCAAGACGATTTTCAATTTGGTAAGATTTCTGAAGGACCGTGGACTTTTCCAATTCAATGCTTCTTCTTCAGGATCCTCGAACATTTTTCTTCGAGAACGACTGTTCGACCGTCTTAAATCACAGAGAAAGTCCATGATCGATAGAAGCAGTGTTGTTGTCCAGAAAACAGTGAAGGCTGCTCTGATTCGTCGGCGGTTCTTGAGAAGAAAGAATGCCGTCATTAGAATTCAAGCAGCACATAGGTACGAGATCTTATTGGATCTGTTATTATACACATTGAAGGGCGTGGAAGGCACGACGAGAGCTCATCAAGGAGAAGGAAGCACTTCTTCAGTCGATCGAGAACGAGTCCAAGTCAACGCAGACACTGAAGACCTATCACAGAGTGACGGATGATGACATTCTGAAGAAGAATGATGATGTATGCACAACTTCTTCTCAAATCCGCTCATGATCCCTATACTTCTAGGTTTCCAAGTCTCTTCTGGGCCCTATCAAATATCTCGATGTTGATGAAGAATCTGTACATGAAAATGAGAAGAAACTGATAGAGCAGGAGATAGAGGTTACACCTTGTTTATTATGTAGGAGAAGAAGTTTACATTGCAGGTGAAGAAAACACAGAATTATCTTCCCATACCTCCTGACATGCAACGACCGACCATTGATCCCGTTCCTATCGAAACGTTTGCAGAGAATCATTTCAAGGTCAGTCACGTCGTCTTTTCGTCCTGAAAACAATTTATATTTTTACCCGGAATTTTTTAAAAGTATTTATTTGTTTAGGGACACCTTCTGGAAGCGAGAAGAGAGCCCGTGCAGACACCTTTCCTGTCTAAGGTTCCTGTTATTTCGCTTGTAGAAGGCTGCAGATAAGTGATAAGTTCAGGACAACGATGAAGACTTCGACAAGGCGGTGGAAATGTTCAAACTCGTCTTGCGGTACACTAACGACGCTTCGATGAAGAAGCAGCAACTGCATGCACATGCACGAAGAGTCATTCAGATGGTATGAACTGGAGTTTCCAAATCGGCATGGTGCATTTCTCATTCCTCTGATATATATCGACGATGATAGACTACCGCACCGAGGAAGTTTGACGAATGGGAAATGCACTTTACTAACGATTTAGAAGCCATAGTATGAATGTAGATTTCCTTATTGGCTAATCATCACGCATAGGCAATCGACAATGTCCACATGAGAGACGAACTCTTCGTTCAGCTCTGCAATCAGACATACAACAACAAGAACAAGGTCAGCTAACCTCAAGCGTCTCATATACTTCAGCCTTTCAGATCTTCTCGGAACGCGCATGGACTCTTCTGCTCATGGCCGTTCATGCCTTCCCTCCCAGTATTCTCACTTTGCCAATGCTCCTCCAGTAAGCTCGACAATCGAAATATTCACAAAGTTCCGTACAGTTACTTCGTGAGTCAGCCTCCCAACCTGCGTGATCATCTCATGGAAGGTCTTGTTAGAAGAATCCGAACGAAGGACGCGCAAGCTTGCAGGCATTCTGACTATATTTGAAATATCTTTAGTCTATGTTTTAGGTTGTTTGCCGCGAATCGCATCGAGCATGCAGCATTCTCCACTGTGACTAATCCTGTGCTACAAGTGAGTTCTGGAAAAATTGTGCATGGGTGAAAGACAAGAGCGTCATTAAAATTTGCGCCGTAATGGTTAAATGGGCACTTGCGCTAATCACGGTAACGATGGCGCATCTGTTCATTTCACCTTTGTGGCGCAAAAGTCCATGGCGCACTTGTGACCCATACTTGAGCGTGAATTGAGGTGCATCTGCATGATGGAGATGAATACTTGGTAGAAGCCCATCCATGGGTGACTGCGGAAGAACTGGCTGCAAGGGTACTCAGAGAGCGGTTTGCATACCCCTATCTTCTTATGGTCAAGCATTTCTTCAGTGGAATGGGAGAGTTGGAGGGATGGTCGGTGTGCGTTGAGACAGAGGACAATGTATTTTGTCCCTCATCCGGACACTTCTTCCATGATGCAATCGCCGCCATTGAAAGTGGCCAAAAATTGCGGAGAGGAGAGGACGAGGTTATCACAGAAAATATTTTTTCCAATATATTTATGGTTTGCTACAGATCGATCCCATTTTTCACTTTCCAAATGCAAGAACTCTTGCAGCGACCAAGGGCCAAAGGTGAATTCAATTTTGGTCTAAGCAACCCCGACTTTGATACAGGGTTCCACCCGTTCCTGAGCCGAGAAAGTCGCTTATGGTCAATGGTAACAGGGGGAAGGTTCCATCACCTCCAGCTCGAACAGTATTTAAGGTAGGATGATATCAGGAGAAATACGGAAGAATAATTTCAGAGTGAAGAAGCAACAAGAGTGGTTCCTATAAAGGCTGCGTCCCCTGATACTGTCAGAGAGGACTGGAATACACAGAAACACTACATAGAGGAAGATGATATAATGAAGAGTGAAGAAGAGGAGGTAGGGATTAGTGGTTCTAAATTGGTAAATTTGCCGTCATTCTTCTCCGCGGAGCAGTTGTTTACCATGATGTAGGATGACCGCTCTCCCGAGAAGAATGCCGACAAATTTTCCGATTTAGAACATCTACTAGGGATCATTCGCAAAGTCTATCGATTGCTTACTTCAGTTGTCCATCAATATGAACGACACATCAAGTGGCTCATCTGATTCTTATGAAAAAGGAGGAAAACCAATGAAGAACGAAGTTATGGTGGATCCAACTGATCCTAACAACGACTACTGCTACACTCTTCCCAACAAAAACATGGCTGCCAGGCGAAGTGAGATCTTGATTTGTATCCTTTTTACACCGGTTATTCTCAGTAATGGCGGGCGAGTACAACTACGGAGGTGGAGGACTGGACGCAGTGGAGAACTACATCTACACTCTGTCTCCTCCTGCTGTCCATCCACAACAAGGAATGATGCCCATGGAGAGATTTCAACAACAGCCCATTGGATATGCAACTGTGGGAGGGCAGATCACCCTGCCTCCTCAACCAGTGGTCGGTCTTAGGTTTAGGGTTTCTATAACGGTAGTAAAGTGCATTCATCTGTCGCCTGATTCATAAAAACGACTGTCTCCCTCATTCGCTAGACTACTGCTCCACGAGATTTTGATCACAGACGAATGCACTCTAATGCTGTTTTAGAAACCCTAATTGGGAGTACTATATTGCAGCGATGGTCGCCAATCTTCATTCTGTTTAATTAACTGTTCTCTTCTTTCAGCAGTACATCCAATATCTGCCGGTTGTCGTCTCTCAACCACTGATCACTTCACCAGTCTTTGCAACCCCCGTTGTTGCATCATCCGCACACTATTCACATCCTCCAATGGTCGCATCCTCCTTGCCTGCCCAACAACTGTACCAGCCAATTCTCTCTCCTTCTCTTCATCCGCAGACCACACTCATGCATGAACGTCAGTTATTACAGGACATAGGCGCAGAAGAAGTTATTCATTCAGATGCACCCCTCCTTCCTCAGTTGTCTTCATCTTCACATCCCTTTGGAAGCGACACCGAGGAGAGAATTCGATCAGCCATGGTATGTGCCATGAAGGGGCTCAGACTATTCTTGTGACTAGATCCGACAGCAAATGACTGGCATGGAGACCCCCACTGTCATGAGTGTGGCGTCAAGGATCAGAAGAATGCCCGTGCCATCGAAGAATTCGGACGTCGATCGCTTCTTGGACGAAGTATTCCAGCAGGTGAATACGACAGAAACAACTGCCAATATAGCATCTACTGTTTAAAAACTTTCTAAATTGGCAGTTTTTTTCTGTGTGGGATAGGGCTAAACCTGCCTTTCTTTAGGTTTTGACTCCAGAAGAGAACGGAATGGAGTCAATGAGCGCACGAAGAATCGCTTCAACAATCAAAGGAGGAGTGAGACGAAGCGACTTTTCGGTAAAAAACTTCATAACTACTTTTCAATTCATTAATCCTTCTCAGATGTCCGCATCAATGCATCAACACCAACATCAATCATTGTATTATGAACATGCTGATGGATACCATCTCCTGGAGTCTCAACCATTCAATTCATTGCTTCCAATGCATAGAGATGAGGTCAGACAACTCTGTTCACAATGATGTAGAATGCCTGTTTTCATTATTTGTCGATGCAAAAAAACACATATTCGGGACAATGTATTTCATAATTCGTACAAAAATGGGGCCAAGTTCCAACAAAATCCTTCAAAAATATCCAGATGTATTCAGGCTCCATACCGTACTCGTGTTACTCTGAATAGAGTAAACGGGTCGCTGCCCCGTCGCCTCTCTCCGAATCACGGCGAGCAGCGACAGATTCAATCGGATCAAGTGAAAAGAAGATACTTGAGTGGAGGGGTGAGACTGACTGTGATTCCATCCTCAATGGATATTTCAGCCAATAATGCAGCAGCCTTTGTACGCATCAGAGACTGATTATCCGATTGCGACCTTCGCAAGGAGCTCTCAAATTGACTATCCACTACCGATTGGAGACATTCCTTCCCGATTCTCATTCCCTGGATTGGTACAGAATCCTATGATAAAGAAGAGTGACATGAGAGATTTTTCAGATTCACAGTCCTCAAATACACGCAATGCCCGTTTACGGAGAAAGGTTTGTTTCTCATCAGTGGAAAATTAATTGAAAAGAAAATTTGCAGGACCGGAGAAATGATGGGAGTCTTCATGGAAGTACCTCAAGAGGTTAGATTACCCAAAAAATATGCCGTGATCGTTGCACAGTAGAAGTGGTTAGATTAGCTGTATTTTCTTGTGGCACTGTCCTTTTTCCTTCCATAGAGTTAGTCCTCCCTTCCCTCACTCACTACATGCGTTATCCGCGTGAAACATGGTTCCACTCATGGAATGCACAGGTCTCCCTTATCACTTTCATCTCTTCCCCTTCTCTTCTACGTTTGCCCACAACGCCATTTGATTGTCGCCACATTGATTTCCGCCTTGTCTTCAACTCTCATTCAGATTAGCAACGGCTCTCTGATGTACGGGGAGACCGGAGTGGCTAGGTATGGCTTGGCCCCTCCTCCGCCGCCCCCTATCCCGTCGTCGGCCCAAACCCGGCTGAGGTACGTTGCAGGTCTTTTCTTATCGCGAGCCATTGTGCAGAGAACTGGGACGTTTACCTTCCTTTTGATACATTCCTCACTCCTGCGTTTTTCAGTGTAGAATCGCCTCTTGCCATGTCACCTCAGACAGTGATTGTTCCCACTCCCGCGCCCAGGGTGAGTATGTCTTTTTCTTATATAAAGAAGCTTATCGACAGATCATAGGGCCATTATCATCTCCATTAATTGCCTATAAAACGAACGCTTTTATCTTTTCAGCAACAAGCAGTGTCTCCAACGACAGAAATTGTGCAGGTCTGCATTCCATTCTTTATGACCGTGCATGCAACACACTAGAGACTGTGAATCGACTCACAAAGTGCATTCTTTTTTTCTCTAATTCATACCGGGCGGTTATCTATAATCAGCCACAGACAAAAGAAGGCACTTCTTGAGTCGATTCGAGGTCTCTGCAACACACATACACTGCAGAGTGTCCATATTGTCACCTTCTAGAACTCGATCCTCAACTCGGAACATCCAACGCCCGGGAAGCTCATTAATCCTGCCCGCACATATGCACGAACCCAGATTGCCAAGGAGAGGGAAGCACTGGCCAAATTGGCTGAGAAACAAAAAGTGATCACTTCGCTTGCTCATAAAACTAACAATAATGTGTCTGTTACGTGTCTATTGCTAATCTCTTCTTGTCATAGTGGTACTTCCTCTAACAGATAGATGTACTAACCTTGCAGCATCTTCCTCCTCCAATAGAAGAAGTCAGAGTTCAACGACCGAAACCTATAAAGCCAAAGGTCACTCTGATTCCTACCGTTCCTGCCGTTGTTCACATTCCAGAAGAGCCAAGAGTAAGCTGACCCCACGAACAATAACCCTGATTCGTGTACTAACAGGAGACCATCACTCCTCCATCTCGACCTTCTCCTCCTCGTAGACAGAGAACGCCATCTCCTGAACCTCCACCTATTCGAGTCGTCTCTTTGCCTCCACCACAACCGAGACCACAGCCACAACCACAGCCGAAATCTAATGTGTGTGCCCACTAACACTACTGCATACATTCACTTGAATGGTTCTCTTTCGTTATCTTTATTTGCGTGGTATCGTAGAAGCTTCGTGCTCAGTTTGCTGGTGTCTGACTGGAGTCATAGGTTTCGAAATCGGTAATAAAAACCATTTATCGTTCGTCTGATTCCCTCGAGGTGGTTATCTCTACGTTCGATGGAAAACTGCTCCGATTGGATTAGATGAATGAAAATGCCCTTTGTTGCCGATTTAGAAGCCCAAACTCGTAGGAGATATGATCGTTTTGTTTTCTAGGCTCGTGCGACTCCTCCAGTTCGTGTTCCAGCGGACAATGAATGGGTATTCGACTACGAGGTGGAGAGGCCCAAGGCCGCACAGAATGTGCTTATGGAGCGAGGACCACCACAACCTACAGCTGTCAATGGTCACAATGGTCACAATGCATACAATGGTCAAAATGGACAGAATGGTCACACCGGTTACAATGAACACCACGAACACAAGGAGGAGTCCAATGGTATGAGCGCACTGCACAAGAGACCATGGAAGTATCTTCAGGTTACAATCCTCCCTTGCCACGAGATGCCCCCTTCCTTCCTCAAGATGGGCCCTTCATTTCTCCAATGCAGCAAGCTCCTGTCAAGGAAAGACCCGCGTATTATGCACCGAAACAGCCGTGGAAACTGACCATTCGCAAATTGGTGAGTGTTCAATTGATGCAATGCAAAAATGAGAAACATTGTAGAACTTCCTTCCTGGAGAGCAGTTGGACGACATTCAAGTGATCGACCAGGTCTTCTCACAGATCATCGATGACTGCAGAAGGGCCATTGCTTACAGGATCCGAGCTGTCGAAAGAGACAACGTCACGGCCATTCTGAGTAAGGAAATACTTTTCCAGTCCACAGTGAGACTAGCTGTTCTAAATCGGTTAATTTGTCGTTATTCTTCTTCATCGCACGGTTGTCTTTCAGTGGGTAAGTCAAACGCGCTGCGGAGAAGAATAATGCCAAATTTACCGATTTAGAACCCCTAAGGAAGACCTTTCCAGTCGACAATGAGATCTCTTTCAGAGAAACACCAAGTGCATCCGGATCAGTTGAATCGACAGCACGAGATTCCAGTTGAAGTGAAAGTAGACGTTATCGAGGCTGCAAGACAATGGCCGCTTTACTTCAATCAGATATACGATGTTTACTGCTAATCCCGATGCCTTTTCAACCTTATATTCAGGTCATTGAAGAGAGGGCGACGGAGAATGTCTTTGTTCTTTTGGCAGTAGGAGAGACAGGACTGAGATTGATCATCCACAATCCAGAGAACAAACAGAGTCCGCTGACAGTACAGGATCATTTCGAGTAAGTGTACTCCTTCATCCATCAGATCAGCCAGGCACCCATATTGTACGGGCTATGCGTCCCCTTTGATCTGTAGTAACTGGGTCCTGGCATTTGTCAGAGAACTGTCATTACCGACATCAATATTTGGGTTTGAGGTACGGCGACATAAAGGACGTGACGCTGGAGGAGAAAGAGCTTCTCACCATTCGTACGAGATCAAACATGCTCATTCATCTGCGATCAGAGCAAGCAGTACAGATTAGGAGTCTTATCGAGCGATATCTCTACGGATCAGCCAAAGTGAGTCCATATTCTTGACAGGCAGATAAGATTAGTCATCCTTAGGCAGATCAGGCAGTTTCACTTGTGATTAGACAGGATTATCGCTCCTCCCCCACTAAATGATTCGTTTGCAGCCCCGTCATTTTGTGTTGGCCACAGCTGATTATGTGACAAGCGAAGTTGACCATCTATCGTTCGCTCGAAGGGACCGCATAGAGCTTGTTGATAAGGTTGTTGGAGGAATGTGAAAGATGATAAGAACGATGATTACAGGCTGGAGTGCCCACAGGGTGGTTGTATGGCAGGATACACAATAGATATGGAGTCTTCCCCGCGGAACACATAGTGCCTGAACACTTTGATGAGGTCTGCACAGTTTATCGGAGTGAAAGAGAAGAACGCCGCGGAGATTTACGCCATAATGTTGAAATGGACTGATGCTCCATCTTTTTCGTCAATAACACGGCGCAAGAGTCCATTTCACCAATACGTCGCAAACGTCCAAGGCGCTCTTGTCTCGTTGATTGTTCTCAATGAGTGATTGCTTTCGATCGCTGAGTCACATGGTCCAATGACCACGCCCGATCCCTCTCACTCCCCTTTCTCTTTCTCCTCATTTGGAAAGGAAGGGCGATACAATCTCAGACCGAACATAAGACACTTTGTTAATGAAATGGAACAAGTTCTGACAGACAGGTGTCAATATTGTAACCATTTCAGAGAGGAAACCACCCTGACGTGCCCGCTGTTCCGATTTCATCAATATATTCAGAGGTAAGCACTCTCTTCTTCCTGTTTACTTCCTATAGTAGACACTTTCACATACTCTCGTTTCTCTCTAATTGATAACGATTTCACTACTCTCCACAATCACAAACCCCCCGTCATACAAGCAAAGCAGCTAAACGGTTTTCGGCTGTGCGCGAGATTTGCGAGAAAGGAGAGCAGTGGTGGCGACCACGCCTACTTCTGTGTGTAAGGGAACGCAATGTGAAGAAAGAAGGAAGAGTAAGGGGGAGGGGCGACATCTTTTACCTGCTTTCTCATCTTCTGCATGGACTGAGATGGACTATCGTTCACGGTCGACTACAAGACTTCCTACTGGTCCTACTGGAGGATACAATGGAAGTCCTCGACGAGAAGACGACTTCCTGGATCGATTCGACCAAGGAAGAGCTCACAGGAGTCGATCCCTTGATCTGAGGAGGGAACAGGACTTTGACGATGACTTCGAGGGAACGAGACAGCGGTTTGGAAGCGGAGCTGTTGTCCCCTACGATAGAGGATATGGAAGAGGAGGATACGAGGAGGAGAGAGGAGGAGGAGGAAGACGATTTGAGGAGAGAGGAGGATACTACAGGGATGGAGAGCGATACTCACCGCGATCACAGCAAAGAGCGCTTGGCCGAAGTCAGGAATGGTATCCGAGATCCAAGGAACAGCCATCGCCCAGATATGGAAGAGGAGGAACTATTGGACCACAGGGAATGTCACCTAAGAGCGCTGCCTCTGGAAGGAGAGACAAGCTGAAAGTGGATGTGATGAATGGAAAGGAGCATAGATCATCCAGAGGAGGAGGATTCTCTCTCGGGAGAAAAGACGAATCGAGCCCTAGATCTGGAGTTTATGGAAGGGAGGAATTTGCTTCTGGAGGAGGCAGAAGACACGATGGAGGAGAATGGACTGCTGGAGGTGGAGGAGGAGGGCACCGACAGCAGTACTCATCCAGCTATCATCATGAACGACATGGTGGAGGAGGAACTGCATCCGGAGGAGGGGCATTCATCAAGAGATCCCCACTCTTCGGAGGGCCCACTCAGTACGATGGAGGACCACCCAGACAATATCACAAAGTTCGATGCTGTTGTTTCACGTTCACTTGGCCCCCATGGGGCTATGAGCCGGTTGAACCTCCTCAGCCCATATATCCTCAGACTCAGACCATGTACCGTAATCCTAACGCTCCCACTCATATTTAGACATAGTACTATGATTTTGTATGCAGGTCAACATATCTTTTACCATTCATATTTTCCTAAATTTATCTTTTTTCTCATCTTGCCGTGCCTCTTTTTCGCCATTTATCGATTATCTATATGTATAGATTTCTTTAATATCTATATGTATAGATTGCACTTCGTTATTCAATTTGCAGCTACCAATGTCCAAAGCGCTCTCCTCAGTGTTCGCATGACATATTAAGCCCCAATCTTGCTTCGCATTCATTGCTGTATCTTACAAATCGAACTTTCTTTCAACACGATAAACATTCCATTGCATCTTAGCTGTTATTCTTTTCTCTTAATGTGTCCTGTTCATGATTGGTGGTCGTTGAAAGCTGTTTTAGGTGAGTTCATTGTTTATTCACTTTCACTGAATTCCCATGAAATCTAACATTATTCGTTCAGGTTCGAGACGCAGCTTATGGTTACGAATATGCAGAGGAGGGGGAAGGAAGGGAGAAGTTTTCAATGCTCGAATTCGCCATTCTCTATTTCCGCCCACCAAAAGGAGAGCGAAGTGAGTATCGGTTCACACTAAAGTATTAATCACTCATAGTCATATGAGAACAAGTAACTGTTGCTTGCATTCTCGTTTCTCGATCAAACCGTGCCACACCCTTTCCGCTCTCTCGCTCTCGGCAGTACAAGTATAGTGGTAGTAGCAATCAAGAAACGAGCAACGTGTCTCCTTCTCACAGACTCTCATTGCCCCCTTTGATGTGGCCCACTAAATTCGCTCCCCCACGCCCTTTGATCGATTTTTGTGCAAATGGCAACCTGTGCTCTTTTCGCGCCAAGTTCGTCTGACAGACAAAAACAGTGAATTGTTACCTTCTTAACCCTTCTCGCGAGAGAAAGACCCAATTATTCTCACG
Source organism: Diplogasteroides magnus (assembly GCA_014805445.1). Taxonomy (NCBI): domain Eukaryota; kingdom Metazoa; phylum Nematoda; class Chromadorea; order Rhabditida; family Diplogasteroididae; genus Diplogasteroides; species Diplogasteroides magnus. The sequence continues at coordinate 70,857 of JACMIF010000016.1, read as the reverse complement.
GGAAAATGATTGGTGATCTCGTGAAACGAGAGCGGCGAAGAAGCAGCGCAATTGGGTTTGGGTACTGATCCGAGAGGAAAGAGAGCGAGGGAGACGGACGATGGGTTGAACTTGTGTCAAGGACGCAACTGAGAAGCAATGATTGAGAGAAGGAAGGTGATAGGGTAGAATGGAACGCCATTGATTGGATGAAGTGAACGTTGTAGCAATAGGTTTAGCTCTCATTCACATGCCTTGAGGTGGTCTGAAAAAAGCCGTCTGAAACTGCAGGAGTTAGTATGGATAGGTTGAAAGCTTGAGCGAATACTTGCTTGAGTGAAGTGGAGATGAGGAATTGATAGTAACGATGACTATGAGCGATGTATCAATGAGGGAAGTGCACGAAATGGATTAACGAGAGTGGAGAGAGACGATGTCATTGCAGGGAAGGACTGGCCATGGAAGGAAGTTGCAAAGAAGATCATGTGGACAGATCGACCCATACAGAATTCGCTTCTGAGACTGGAGGGAAATGAGACGAATAAACTGGCCTGCGATGCATTCTTGTGTAAGAATAGCTGACAGAGTCTTGATGGAACGTCGTTTGAGGTGTCATGAAGTTCATGGGAGATGAGAATCTGAAGAGAGGGGAATCATACACGGATGTTGTCTACAGACTACTGATGCTACTGAGGAAGATGGACAATCTTAGAGATGAAGTCTACTGCCAGATCGTGAGGCAGACAACAAACAACAGATCGGAGAGGTCAGCGTTAGGGTTTCTAAATCAACGGTCAAATGCATTTCTTATTCATGTAATCCACTCGGAGCGGTTGTCTATCGCTCGCAGAGATAGCAGCTCCGCGGATATTAGAAGAGCGAGAAATGCATTTGACTATTTATTGAGAAACCGTAGTCCGAGTCATACAAAGTAAGGAGCTAAACAACCATCTTCAGTACGGAAAGTGCAGCCCGTGGTTGGCGACTCTTCTCCATTCTCACTGCATTCTTCGTCTGCACTCCTGTCCTCAAACCATATCTCATGAAGCATCTACAGGACGTTGCCAATGACCCCAGGAGACCATATCACGGTGAGACTAGAGTGGAGGTCATAAACAATTATGTTTCCCCATGCTCCAACGAGCGGATAAAATAATGGTGGAGAGAAAACAGCTCCGAAGAGAATGGGGAGGTTAGAGGTTATTATGAGGTCCACTACAGTTGAGTCTTCTTCGAAAACCCTGATGAAGGATTTTCTTTTAGGAACAGCAGAGTTATGTGTGAGCAACATGAACAAGACGTTCAAGTACGGCGGAAGGAAGATGCTACTGAGTGGAGTGGAGATTGAGGAATTGACGGTAGCTATAACGATCGTCAAAATTCCTAACAGATAATTCATTTAGAAGGGCAAGTCGATGAAGAGACAGGTGTACCATCTCCCTGGAGGGCATAAGAAGGTCGTCAACACCAATTCAGTCACGGTGGTAGAAGAGGTGAAACCATTTGATATTACCGTATCTATCAGTATGCAATTCAGGTAGTACGAGACTTGTGCATTGAACTCAACATCCGCAGTCCTTCGGAACAACAGGAGTTTGTTCTGTGTGCAGTGTTGAACCATCGAGGTGAGAAATTTGAGGAGACCAATCATAAATTGCGTTGTTTGCACAGATGAAGTGATCTATGCGACCAACGACCAGTACATTCTGGATATCTGCACGGAATTGGAATATAAACACCAGAAGTGAGTATTCTATTAGAGTCTCTAAATCAGTAAATTTGACGTCATTTTCCCCCGCAGCGCGGTTATCTATCAGTGGGTGAAATTTTTTCGGGGTGGAAAATTGATGACAGACAAATTTTCTGCCTTCCAATCCTTGTCCCCTTACTATAATACGTCGTTTCACTGTACATTCCCTGTAGATACGCTTTCTACCTCAAACGCGCTGTATGGCTGCATCCTCTACGTCTCGACTCGGCTCTGTACATCGATGCCATGTACTTCCAGGTCGGTCTCCCTTCATTGCTATCTACTCACTTCTTTTCCCTTCAGATCGTTCCTGACTACTTGACTGGTCTTCTCGTCAGTCCACAGAACACCGGTCATTTCTCAGCGGCAGCACTGGTGAGGGTTTTTCTTTGTGTTCCATGTCGTTCTCAAAAGAAACATGACTATATTGTGCCAGCATTCTCTTCTGTAATTCACCAATCTATGATTACGGAAAGGAATTAAGAAAATAGAACATAGGAAATAGGAATAAGCGTTCTCCGTTCACCTCTTTCATTTTATGCCTAGCGTGACAAAATTGATATTTTGCAGCAATATTTGTTGTATTTGTATTTGTGGTTCATTATAGCGCTTATTACGCATATTGTAATAATTAATTCAGGATGAAATAGCCGTCCTCTCTGCCTACGTGTTCCTTGCTGAAGAGGACAGAAAGGATCATCCTCTAACAATGTAAGGCCTCTTTCAGACCCTGTAGTCCATCTCCTTCTGTTCCTCTCATTCACTTTCACTTGCTTCGTCATCCTTTCAAATGGTCCACTCACATCAAAAAGAAGAAGTCTTTTGAACGGACACAATGAGCATTTGATATTATGAATACGGGACGTTTTTTTTGAAAAATACGTGCACCATTTGTCATCTCTACTCTTCGGATAGCGCTTGTTTAGAATAATGAGAGACAACCGAAGAGTAGAGACTACAAATGACACACTGATTTTCGAAAAAGCGTTCCTTAATTATGAACGAGGAAGAGCCAGAGTATTGGAGGTCTAGACCCATGATTGACTTACAAATGAGGAAATGCAGAAAAGTGCAAGACTTCTTGGTGACGCTCATCTGGGTTGTTGCATATAAAAGAGCGAAAGGAACAAGAGGACTGCACTCAAAGAATCATGATGATGAATGTAGAATAAGCAAATGAAATAGAGCGTAACGCACGTTTCAAAAAGGCCATCTCATCATTCATAATCCGTTGCAATCACGACGAGATTATATTTGTATGATGAAGGTGTTATTGCAGAGACGGTGTCTGCAGAATTCTTCCTCAAACTACTCTCTTGTCACGAATCGTCACTCCTGAGATGTGGATCATCCGAATTGAGAGGAAGCTGCGAACAATGGACACGAACATCTCGGCGTCCCATGCACGCGCTGCCTTCCTTGGTCCGTTATAGGGTTTCTAAAAACGGTAGTAGAGTTCATTCGTCATTGGTCTACAATTCGGGAAAATTATAGGGAAAAGTTGGTGAATCAGATGATAGACGTATGCACTCTGAACACTAGTACATTTCCTTCACAGCCCACAATGAACTCTGACTTTCAGAGGTCGTTGAGAAGTGGCCTACGTTCGGTGCCATCTTCTATCGAGTTCTCACCAACACTGATGCCCAGAAGGAAGTGGCAGAGACTGTTCTTTGTATCAACAGAAGTGGAATGAGACTGCTCTCAGGCGACAATTACCGCACTCTGGCCGAGTACAAACTTTCATCGGTAAACATTCATACAATTGGAAACTTTCCGTCACACTTCGTCACAAGCCGTTCTAAATCGGGAAATTTGTCGTCATTCTTCTCCGCTGCGAGGTTTTCTATCAGGAAGAGAGAAACCCGTTCAGCGGAGAAGAATGGCCACAAATTTACCCATTTATAACCCTTAGGATGGAGGATGGCACTCAAGGTGCGTCATCCTCTCTAATGAACAGTGGACTCTTTCGTGGTGAGAAGAGACAAACGTTCCCTTAGAGAGAAGTGACGTTCAAATGAGTTCGCAAGCCCAAAATCAAATAACGAGGAACATTGCAGATTGGGCCAGTGAAGAAGTTCAGTCGTGGAGAGACCGAGTATCTTGACATTCCCATTCGCCGTACTGACAGAGATCTCAGGATCACAGTGCAATCGGACAAGGTACGATAAGCCGAGAAATACAGGTTCTAAATCGGAACTAAATGCATTCCTCATTCGTCTATTCCACTCGGGACGGTTGTCTGTCGAACATAGAGAAAATGGCTCCGTGGAAATCAAAAGAATGAGAAATGCATATTTCCACCGATTTAGCCTGATGAGAATGTGCCAACGTTGCAAAACAAGTACTGTATTTGAGTTCTCTTCTGTCTCCCTTTTGTGTCATTGTTCATAGTGCTTACGTAGATTTAGCAGTGGCAGACCGGAAAACAAAAAAAATTAGGCCGTTATGCCTGTCCTAGGGAAGAATGGGGGAGGGGTCATTGAGAACTCCGTTCCGCCTTCTTTTATTTGAGTGCCACTTCAGGCATCGGATATCGCCCGTCTCATTGGCCACTATCTCTTCGTTTATGCATCGAACAAACGGACAATCAGAGCTGAAACAACCACCAACAACTAAATGCCCCCATGTCAATTTCATTGCCATATCAAATCTCACGTTCCATCCGACAAATCTCGTTCACAGATGATTTAGCGTCGTGTTGTTCTTCTTTTCGGTCGCGTGCCTCCACAATCAAATTTACTCTCGTACTCCTGCCTATGTCAGTGCAATCGTTGATGTCTCAAATGAAGGGAGTCTCATATGGAAAGGAGGATGGCTGGAAAGACCCAGATGAACTCCTTACCAGTCCTTCCTCCATCGTCCTTTCACCTCTTCTTGTCTCATTTGTGTCCATTGCCCCGCCTTCTCCTCTCATGTTACTTACTCACATTCTTCCATATCCTGCCCTCTCCCCACTCATCATTCGACTTTTCACCATTCGCCCATTTCACTCATTATTCCAATCCCTTCTTCAACCTTCTCGTCTCAAGACCACACGCGTTTTTGTTATGCTTATCTAATGAGACTAATAATAATATGAGCGTGAAAATGGCCTTTGGACCACGAAGAACATATTCGCAATTGTACCTATAGGACCTGAAAAAAAACAGTGAACACCTCCCCAGTATCCTAATGCAAAACAACCGCCGAGGGTATTCCCAGATATCTTCGTGAATCTGACAACTTTTGAGTCAGCGTGTCTGCAGAATAATTAATGGTTGAACGTTATCGTTTATCGTGTCTAATGCTCAAACGCCATGATTTATGCTCGGGGAGAGATATTGTCGTCTTTTCCTCCTTCCTCCTTTGCCTAACCATACAATATCCACCCGATACTACAATTTAATTTTGACGCGCGACCGACAACATGCGGCGTCGCGCACCCCAAACTAGACATCAAATGCCATCATCAAATAAGATGCAAGCGTCTGGAAGCCCACGATGGATGACGCTTCGCTGCTGGTGGCCATTACCGGTAGCGTTGTCCAAACATCTCTGGCGATACGGGGTTTGAATAGATGAATTTCATGCCTTAGAATACCATTTTTGAAACGAAATCTTTCGGTTTTGCACGTAACCAGTGACGCGGAAAAACAAAACGTTGTCAGAATAGTCGACCCATAATGTCCCTTTATGGCTTCTTGAATTCTCCATGATGAAGGCCCAATTAACTTCCATGTTTGCCTCTCTACCTGCGTGTCGAGTGATCAGAGGGAATGAGAGGATTTGAAGGAGGAAGAGATGAAGGCACAAATGAAATGAGAGTCACTATGAATGAAGCTCACACCCTATTTTAAGCCCTCAAAAATCTCTGAATTAATTTGGCTGTACTCTCACTAATTGCAATAATGCTATTGCGAAGTAGCCGGATAAGTTACTAATTCTGACAGTGATCGTTTTGCATGTCTTCATCGCTATGTACTGCCAATATCTTAGCAAGAGTCCCGCAGGCAAGCATTTAATGTTGGTCATATTCAGTGTGGGAGTAAGTATGTATGACTCCATACTGCCGAACTTTATGCTATGTGCTATTGCATCCTCAATTCGGTCATTGGTCAGGATATTCAATTTTGCACTTCCTCCTTGAATCAATCTCTTTTGTTCTTCCCCTCACATTACCATTACTTGCGTTGAATATTGACCATTGTTCTTGTCTTTTAGAATTAGTAATCCCCTCCACTCTCTCTGAAACATTGTTATCTTTACATGAGATCATCACATCAAGAGGATTCAAGAAGATTCCTCCATCGTTGAAAAAGACATTGTTGTCGTATGGAGTAGTGAATCGACTCGTTGAAGAGGGGGAATGTGCGAGTAGGCCTTCAGTCCCACCTGAGTGGCCAAATCAGTGCCTTATTTCCTCCTCTCTCCTCTCTCATTTCTGGAACAGATCCGATATAAGAGTCCTCTCTGTCAGTCTTCATTCGCGTCTTTGTAACGATGCCCGAGATGCATGGAGGAATAGATGTTCAAGTCTTCAGGGGAGGCACGTCGTCTTGTCTTGATCTGCAATACGAGGTGAGGACGAGAGACGTCCATGACTACAGTCAACTGCACATATAACGAAGTTCTCTTAATCTTTTACATTCCTCCGTATCACAGAGTCAATCGATGATTACAGGATCCAATCACTCCCAATTCATCGTCTGTCAATCCTTGCGAGAGCAAATCACTGTGCTATGAGCAGAACATCAGTGAAGTCATTCCTCTGGTCAGTATCCATTTTTTTACCACCCAGATTGGTTGTACAATTTATTATGTAATGCACGTACTCTAATTTCTCAAGTATCGTTTGCAGTGTGCTGCTATTGCTCATAATGAGATGCCGATGCTATCATATTGCGCATGCTCTGAACGATCTCCAAAGCAGTCTTGCAGTCATTTCATGCTTTGAAAAATGCCTTTTCTCAGTCTGAACTCTATGTGAAATTCAACTTTGATTATAATTTCATTCCAATAGAGGAATACAATTGTCTGAATGATTTCGGTAGAACCAGCTGCAGAACGAACTGTTGTGGGTGGGGTAAATGAGAAAACGTCGCAAACAAGCACTGCGAGGAGGGCTCCTGGAAAGAATAGAACAGTTAAAGACGAAATGAGAAATGGTGGCATCATTCTTCAATTTATTGCCTTCTATTCAGCTGTCATAGGCAAGTACGATTACCTACGTTGTAGACAAATGACAGACTGTAGTTTGACAAAGGAAGTGAATGCAGATACAATGTGCTAAGCACTGAAGACGCACTGATACTAGGGATTCAAAATCGGTAGTAAAACGCATTTCTCACTCGTCTGTTTTCCGCGGGGTGAGTGTCTATACATTCGATAGAGAACCGCTCCGAACGGGTTAGACGAAAGATAAATGCATTATATTGCCGGTTTAGAAACCCTAACTGATACAAAAAAAATCTACCGTAATCCACCAGCTCTTCATCGTCTCCGTCACTATTCACATTCTCAATCCGATGAAGATCACGCAGTTCTCAACAACCTAACTGATACGCATAAAAATATGTAAATATGCGGTGATATGTAGAATAGCATCGAGTGTCGCTCAAATGTGCTCAAAGTGCTTCTGACAATGAGTGTATAAAGTGGCACTTTTCAGGACTGGGCCGTTCCTCTTTATGGATATCTCATGCCAATTCTCGTCATATTCACCACAACGACTAATCTCTTCATCGTAATTGTCTTGTCACAACGTCATCTCAGGACTCCGACTAATCTCATTCTTCTCTCCATGGCCATCTCTGATCTTCTCACCGGTTCGTGCCCTTTCGTTCCGCACAAATAGTATTGAAAACAGACTTTTTGTACTTATTATGAATACGTAGCTATATAGTCAGTAAACTAGAGTATATTTCGTCTGCAGAAAAAAAATTGTACGAGAACTTCACTTAGAATTTTTTCTTGGATAATTACTGTAGTTTGTGGAAGGCATTATGAAATTCCTAACATCCCCAATCTCGACGGAGCAGTTGTCGCTCATTTCAATAGATGATAGATGGAAGATATTGAGAAGTTCACTGCGGTTGATATCGATGTGTTGAGGTTGGACGTCGTCGCCTTGGTTCCTATACTACTACACACTGGGCGGACATGTTATTGAGCGGAGTGAGTGATTGGATGAATTGTAGTCGAGACTACTTCTCCAGAAGGTGGTGACATTGCAGGGGTGGGCATATCATCGTTCTGGTGCAAGGCCTACGGATATCTCTACGGGTACCTGCCCTCTATGTTTCATACCACAACGATATGGCTTACGGTATTCCTTGCGGTTCAGAGGTAGTCATTCTATGAAAAAAGTTTCAAAAATGTGTTGAGATACGTGTATGTTTGTGTTCCAAACTCAGTCCATCTGTACTGTACTCCTCGCAAAACGAAACTGTGCATATTTGGAATATTCTTCGTAAGTCTCCGCCAATAATCATCACAATGCCGCATTGCATTGCAGTTCTCATTCGCAACTTCTCTTCATGAACTTCTGTCCAAGTATAGCTTCCAGGTCTGATTAGTCTCTATTATGGTTGGCAGTTTGACTAGTTGACGCGTTGTGTTTCAAGGATATATTTGAACGTATACCCTCCGCGATACATAACGTATCTAGTAGTCAAACTGCCAATAAAAGCCTCTGACAACGCTTTGATGCACGCAAAAGACGTGATTGTCCTTGTCTCTGTCACGTATCTCACCTACTCCAATGTCGTCCTTTTGAAGAAGTGAATACTCGTCTCTTCCTCGAACCATTTCCCCCTAAGAGAGTGGCCTCGTTTTCGCCCTGAGATGACATAGGAGTGACGTACTGCTTGTTAAATAAGAGAGAAACGAGTCATGAGGAAATAACTGTCCTCACATGACTACAGAGTACAGAAATGTCTTGTAAACAAAGAAAAATTACAACCGATCTGTTGGTGGATACTACGACTGCGATAGTAGTATCAAGACCCGAACTACCATCCAGCGGTAGTATCCACTAAAAATCGGTAGTATTTTCCGGTGATGACACTCCTCTTTCAGGAATTCGACCCATCTAAGAATAGAACTGTCTGCAAGATGTGCTATGCAGACTGGGTACGGAACATTCTCGGTAAGTGGTCTCATCAATTGCAGAATGGAAGAGAAGGGCTAATCAAGAGGGTGTAGCTTGGAGATGTAATGAATAAAGTACCTATTTACATCATCACGACACAATCGATTTCTTATCTTCCAGGAATGAGTTACTACATGCATCTTCATTCTTGGATTCGTACTTCTCTCCATGTCGTCCCTTGTATTCTTCTTCTCGTAAGTTTGGACACTATCCAGAATATTCAATCAATCCAACTAAATTAATCAATACTTTGTTCTATTTTCAAACCCCGTTTTTTTCCTAAGTTTGTGCGTTAGTTTTTCTCTCTCTTTGCTCTTTATTGTCTCTTTCCGAAACGATCGACTTTACACCGAAAGCAGTGCGAAAAATTAAGTTTCCAAGCTGTCTCGGCGGCCCGCAACAACTTTTCGTGGCGGTGGCTGATACTGAAATTGAGCTAATCGGCTGCGTCTCGGGGATCGTTTAGGAAACAAATGAAATGGTCGGGGCGGGCAGAGGCCTACTAACGAGATAGATTAGCCACGAGGAAAAAGACCCAGAGGGTGATAGTGAAGGAAGGATACCACTACAGAATGACGCCATACATTGATTTAGACAGTCTTTCAGCATGACAGGGAATAATTCATGCAATTTCAGACCTTTACAAAACTATTCATGCAATTTATCCTAAGAGAGAACAATTCAAGCAAGTGCTGACTAGTTTTAGGAGCCATAAGATGCTGTCAGGCGCAGAACATCGTGTTTTCATTTAGATCTTCACAAGAAAACTTGCGAAGACCATAAAAGCAGCTGAAGTGCGGAAGAGATCGTGGGCCACAGAAGGAATGTATGATAGAAGAGGAGACAGAAGAGGTGAATGATCAATTGGGTGAAAGACAAAAGCACCATGGACCTTTGCGCCATAATTGTTAATTAGACAGTAACGCCGTGAGAATGGATACAATGTTAACTTCATCATTACGGCGCAAAAATCCCTCTTACTTTTCGTCCGATCACTTGAACTTCATTCACTGTGAGATTCATTCAGAGTCAATCTCCCCTCGTTGCACGGTCACAACGAGTGGGCGATCCATGTATGCCACCAATCGAATGCTCGCTGTGATTTGTCTCGTCTTCTTTCTTCTTGAGGTAATCCAAGAAATACAAGAAAATGAAAGTCTTCCATCTGGTATATTGGGGGATTCACTCCGTCATCCAAACAAATACATAGAACAGATGCACAAGATCTCAATGTAACATAAATTCCTTTTAAATCACTGTCATTTTAAATAATTAATCACATCACGTTTCAAGCATAAATTATCTCGATGGGTATAAAGATCTTTCTAGAATGGATAATAATACTGTTCTGTCAGAGTCCTTCCTGGTTGTCATCCCCCTGTCTGTTACCCACACTCTATTCTGTCGCTGGCAGAGTCTGGGGAAAGAAACATATTCGTGCTCGTCCAATTCAATGAAACACGCACCCAAATGAGTGCAACCTCCAGAGGTTTCAGAGCCCAGTGTTTTTTGGTCATCATGGCTGGGATTTCTAAAACAGCAGTAAAGTGCAGCTGTATTTCGCCTGATCCACTCGATGCGGTTGTTTATCAAACACAGAGACAACCTCACTAGGAAATAAGAGGAATGAGAAAGGACGTTGTAACCCACTACATACAGAAGGAGAACATTCAGATTCCCGCTGGTCTCATCAATGTTCTTCTCACGGTCAACGACAACTTTGATCTGACTGACACATTCGACGAGTATGGAATATTCGATTTCCTCAATCGTTTTCTCATTATACGGTGAGGAATCTTTTCCAATCCTATCATTCCTGACTCCTTTTTCAAAACAACGATTTCATTGAATCGGAAAGAGTGATGTGTTATGAATGCATCCCACACAGCAACGTGCATACCTTGAATGGTTTCCGCCTTCCTTTCCCTGGAACCATTCATTATCATTCCTTCATTTGCTCGCCGAAACGAAACCCAAGCAAGACAAACGGCCGCTTTCATTGTTCCGCACAAACGGTTTCTTCCTAGAGGGCTCAATGAGTTTGGAATGAAAGACGGCAGTCGTTATTGGTTCATGATTCTAACTCTTCCTCTTCTTTTACTTCCTCGCAAAGACCTTATCAACACATCCCAATCCGTACTTCCCAAACAGTGTGTGCATGTCTAATTAGCGGGGCCGGAATCCATTTAAGACGACCCGGACACTCTTTTTGTCTTCTACGGGGTGCAAGACACATTGGGGATGGGGAAGTGGGGAGGGGGGAATAGAGAGACAAGAGAAAAAGATCCAAAGAAGGAAGCCGCCCTCAAAATGCTCCCCAGTTCCTCATTACACGATGTTGCAAATACATACAAATGACTAACGCAGACAGACTGAAGGAAGTGACCGTTTAAGACATCGAATCGGCTCGCAAAGTGCATTCTTCATTCGTCTAATCCCCTCGGAGCAGTTTTCTATCGAAAATAGAGACAACTGCTCCTCAGAAATTTGACGAATCAGAAATGTACTGTACTACGAATTTAGAAACCCCAGAATGGTTCATAAAGACTGTTCATTTCAGCCACCTCCTCATCGTTCTCTCATCTCCTATACAATTCGGCATCTATTGTTCGATGTCTGAACAGTTTCGCCTGACAGCCCGTCAGCTCTTCACTTCTCGTCTTTTGTTCGTGGCCCAGGTACTCGACGCAATCGTCGTTCCGCAGTCACGTTCACTCAGTCTGTTCAGGCACAGGCTACGTTTCACGGGGGAAAGCGATACTCGCTCATTCTCGTCGACGTTGAGACGTTCGAGGCGAAGCGGAAACAAAGTGCCGCCAGGCGAAATCTCCTTGCGAGGGGGAGAGGCAGCATCTTCGACCGGACGACGACCCCTGCGGTCCCCAATGAGTGTGTTGTCTCTTCAACAACTGCAGGCATTCATTTGACAAAAAGATAATTCATTTAGCAGAACTGGAGCACTTCTGCCTCTCATGCACTCAAAGCGAAAGGTTGGAAGGCAGGTCTCGTTTCCTGATGAGGAGACGAGGGAGAGGGACAGGACGGCCGCCCTCAATAGAAACCATCATTCGTTAAGACACACATTGAGGAAGAGTCTCATTACGAACTTTCGAAAGGTGAAATGAATCACCGCATGCACTATGTGTTGTGTTGTAGGGGTTCTCAAACGGTAGTAAAGTGCATTTCTCATTCGTCCATTCTCGGTCGTAGTTCGATAGATAACCACTCCGAGTGGATTTGACAAATGCGAAATGCATTTTACTATCGTTTTATAGACCCTATTGTGTTGTGATGGTGAAATGGCCAGGGAAGTCCTCTTCTGTCCCACCGATGAACGACTTCACTACTCGCAAATGGAAGTCCCTCAGTGGAAGAAGGGATTCCACCAGTTGATGATGAGGAGATGACTGGGATGTGCACATTCGTCCCTTTTTCACTATTTACGCAGTTGACGTACTTGGAGATGAAGAAGCCCCCCTGGTGGAGACAGGAGAATGCCCGTGGGACGTGTCATACACACACCTCAAAACGACGTTGTTGCGTCTAAACAGAATATGAGAGGGTTACGGTAGACTGTAGGGGTTCGGTAAATTTTGTTTTCATTCTTCTCTGAGGCGCGGTTGACTCGCCCCTTTGACAGACAACGGCGCTGCGGAGAAGAATGACGGCAAATTCACCCATTTACAACTTCTTGTAGACAATGGAGGTAGATGGACGAGGGTTACGGTAGATAGTCGAGGAATACTGTACAACGATCTCTTTGCAGTACTCGGATCGTCCTGTGGCATCACCTTCCATGTTGGAGACTTCGACGACAGTCAATGACGACTCGACCAGTCCCAATTCCCATAGCCGCAACCATTAGGCAATGAAAGCCTGCACTGTTCTCTCTTTATTTATCGTTGTCCTTCCAGTCCACTATTGTATGTACTGTGTCATTATACTCCCATATTCTGGTTCCCATCCTCTGTCGTCATTCTTTTTATGTTCCTTGTTTCAGTCCACATATACTATGATCCCTAGTACGATGACCACATCCGTTGTAGCAATCTCACATGCCCATCGTTTGCATTATCCTCTAATCTTGATTGTTCTGTCCAAGCGTCTCACCATGTGCTGTCGTTTATTCCTGCAAGATGAGACTTCCTCCCGATAAATATTCCCCTTCCTCGTTTGACCCAAACTTATCCATTCAATTGCACGAACATTTGCACTGTGCACAGACAATGAATGTCTCTCATTTGAATCAATTATTCTTCATCAAAGAGTCAGAGTTTCACACATTCTTGATTTCTCTTGATTGACTAATGATTGTGAATGTCCCTGTTCCCCAGGTGTGTGTCCCTCTAGACTCCCCACCCTCCTCCTCTCCTCCTTTCCTCTGGAGGGGGCGGTGCCTCCTCCTCAGTCAGTCCTCAATGGCTGCATCATGGCACGACGCCCTATCTGTCCTATCTGCACTTGTTCCCATTCTTGCAGTTTTCGGAAATGGACTCGTCATGATTGCAGTCTTTCAGGAGAGGTCAAATATTGATTCCGCTGATCTTTCCGTAACTTTCGTGCATTTCAGGTCGCTCCAAACCGTAACCAATCTGCTCATAGTTTCACTTGCTGTTTCTGATTTACTGGTGAGTTATTCTATGATGTGTATGACATTTTCTCATGTTTTGTGGTTTTCTTCCTCATTCCTTACTCAATCCTCATGATCATCTTCCCATCATCCCTTGTTTTCCCTTCTCCTCATCATCTTCCGATGTCGTAACGGCCTCCCGATTGAAATGCTCGCTCTTGGGGAAGGTGAAATGATGACGACTCAGTCAAGTTTCCATTGTATCCTTCGACGTCGTTCCCTTTTGTCTCCATCTGTTGAACCCCAATGACTTAAACCACGCACTTATCATGCGATTACCGGTCTTCATCGAATTCCGTGAAACAAGACAATGACGGATTAGTGATCCATGTGTTGATCTCCGATCCAAGAGGGGCTTCCTCCTCCCCAATCCGGTATTCGCATAACTAGCAGTTTTCTGCTATTAGAATAGTTTTGAGAGTGTCTATGAATGCCAGGGCCCATTTCGGGACATGGAAGTGGGGCGTAGAGTATAACACACACTCAAAATCTCCCCTTCTCAAGGGCTTCTTTGAATTCGCTCGGAGGTCCATTCCATGTGCACTCTTTCCATTACTTGACGGGTCGTAAGGGGTGAAGGGGGATGGAAGTTATGGAGTCCTCTCTGGTATGAACATGTGATCCTTTCAGGTGGCTGTATGTGTCATGTCTTTTGCCATCTACTTTCAAGTGAGTCCTACTTTTATAATCTCTGTTCTCTTCACACTTCATCTCAGCAATCGGATGAAAGGCAAGTGAGCGAAGACCATTTGCACAGTATTGGTGAAATGTACAGATGTGTCTTGATAATGACGACAACCATGACGCATCTGGTCATTTCTTCATTTTCGCCCAAATGACGAAGGCTCGCTTCTCTTTCGTTTCTTCTTCTCATAATCTCTGTTCTTTTACTCTCAACAATCATATTCTCGTGTTGTCTCTTCTCCAGGAACGTTGGTTCCTCTCATTCTTCTGAAAATGCTCTGCCCTCTGGGATTTCCCTATCTATAGCGTCAGCAATCATCCTGCAACGTGCCGCATGGCCCCATATTTGTTTCATGCAAGGCCAAGGGCGCATTTATCTTTGCCCCCGTGAAAACTGCGCGTTCTTGGACTCTTTTCATGTTGGCAGACAAAACAGGGGGGAGGACTCGCACTGTTCCTTTTCAGATAAACAATTTCGCCTGGGGATTAGGCCGTGTTCTGTGCAATGTGTATCTGGCATCGGATGTGATGTGTTCGACGGCATCCATTCTCAATCTCCTGGCCATTTCCCTAGACAGGTGAGGGCGGAATGCAATACGGCAAGGGGGAAGTACAGTCCTTTCCATTCCCACGGCGGATGGATGCACTGTGGGCTGTATGAGGGCAGATTCCAGTGGGGGCTGTGTACTATTCCCCTATTTTGGAGGAGTAATCGAACTCATCTCCTCTGTTCTAGGAGGTCCCATTGCCCTTAGTCACTGCCAAATCCGCACAAATGATTGCCCGCGCGGGCCAGTTATTTGGTCTGAGAGATTCGTTTGATGCGGGGAGAAGTCCCCCCTCTAAAAGTAGACAAACTGTCCTCTCCCTTGTGAACGCGCGGCGGCGAGTCAACGACGAAGAGAAATTGGAACAGAAGAGAAGCCCAAGTGCGGAGGCAGACCCGTGTTCCCATGAGGCACATTTGCCCCATTTCCCCATGCAACTACATTTTTGTGCACTTGAGAATGGAAATATGGGTGAAGAGATTGGAGGGGCGAAAGACAGGGGCGCCATAACGGTGAAGTGGAGCTTTGCGCCTTTATAGTCGGCACTTTTACGGCTCATATGGCGCAAACGTCCATGGCTCTGATTTGAGGGACTCTTTCAGGTACATGGCCATCTCACATCCACTTGCGTACGCACAACATGGATCGAGGGGGGGAAGGGCCATGGTTTCGATCACCATTGTTTGGGGAGTCTCCATCGCTGTCGGTCTGCCCATTCTATTCGGTGTCAACCCTCCAGAGGATGAACATGTAAGCATCTGATAGCACAATACTTTGAACATGCATAAATATATTTTTATCCATTCCTCAAGGGTATATTTACGAATTGGTCAGGATAGAGGATAGATAAGAACTGCAACGCTGTCAAACAGTCGTTTATCGTGATGAATCTGTGGGATGAGATCAGGCTCAGTCTCGCTCTCTAACTGCCGCCGACCATTCCATTTTTAATCGTATTGCGAGGTGTGCCAAAAACACGCAAAGACTGAATGGGACAAGATGTGATTGGGTGACGTCATTACAGTAGATGTGTCTCTTTCAGACGTGCGAGTTCGCCAATCCCTATTTCAACATCATCTCGTCATTCCTTTCGTTCTTTCTGCCATGCACTGCCATGATCGTTCTGTACGCTGTCATCTTCAAAAGATTGAGACAAAGGGAGCGAGCGAGGTATCTTCCATTCCATGGTTGGCAATTTGACCGCTTTATGGGTTACGTTTCACACAGTGAATATCATCTTATATATAGCAGCCTTGAAACATAACAATAATCCGTTCACTCTCCACATACCATAACAATATGTCTCCCCTTTCAGATCGCAGAGGAAAGCGAACAGAACGGACGATGATCGAATCAGTTCCGCTCTGTTGGGAGGGGCCCGAATTGCCAGTCAGATGGGAAAGCACTTCAAGCACAGAACGGACCAGATTCTGCTGGAGATCAGTTTCCAAGTTCGTCCTAAAGTTCAATTCCATAAAATTCTATGGGCAATGGCGTCCATAGGGGCGTTCTGCCGTGTGATTTGTAAAGGAAGAAGCGCGGGCGCCAATCGGGTTCCCCTTCGACTGTTTGTAGGCTAGTAATGGCATTAGTATCGCCTTTCACGGGGCAGCGAGGCGCTCTGACAACGGGGCGCAAGGAAGAAGGAGTATTCTTTGTAAGAATGACCAGAAAAGGAAGACGAAGGATGGAAAGCGGGGGAGAGACAGATATATATACATTCATTCACTCATTCATAGACATAATACACTCATTACAGACGTCATCTTTTCCCACACTGTCCGAGTGTTCGGATGAATCGTCCTCTCTCAATGGAGGGATCAGACTCAGTCCTCCCATTCAACTGCCTCCACTAACTGGTGTACCTCTACCCTCTCCTGTTAGCAGGCCTGATGATGAAGAGCGGGAGCCCTCACCTCCTATCGGCTCGACTCCAATGGATGAACATTCTATTAGCAAGACCAGTGCTGCCGAAGTGTACAGGCAAGTTCCTTTGGTTGCGTGATGCAGAAACTCAAATAGCATCCAAGGGACAGACCAAATATTTTCGCAATAATAACCATCCGGCGGGGGAAGAAGAGAACTCAAACTCCCCTGTGTTTTCGTTTTAGTACACGACAATCTTGGAGTTGGATTGTTGAGGAAGTTGAACTAGAGAAGGGGAGAGCAACATGGTGATGGAGTAAGAAGGGTGGTTTAGGGATGAGTCTTTCCTAGTGAGTCGCTGATCCTTCCTTCCTCTTCCCTATGTTCTTTGCTGCTTTCTCTTGCTTATTCATAATGACAGACTAACACTCTAGGTGTGTGCAACCTCCCCCCTCCATCCAAGTTTTTGTCCTCTGAGGCATGACCTGCATCCCCTCAGGGAGGATTTGGACTTCTTAGTGAAGGGAGTAGGAGAGAAGATAAGCAGCAGAATGAGAAGGGTTGCGGAAATGAGAAGGGGAGACGAGGGACGAAAAGACGAGATAAAGAAGGAAGGAAGTTCACCATTCTCATTTGGGGCCAAGAGAAGAGCAGAAATCACACAAACAAACATTTTACTCTCTATTTGAATTAGTTCTGGTCCATAGAACTGTCTGCTGCGGGGGAATCCATTTAAGAAGCACTTATTCTTACTCAGAATTAGTCAGGACGATTAGAGCATGTCAGATCTACGCACATTATAGCGATCTCCCATGAGCATTAGGCATACAACACATGAACGTAGACTAATATGGAGGGAACGATTTTTGGACTGACTTTTTTCTCGTTCGTCAATGATGAGCGAGATCCGGTGCGGACGAAAAACGGCCCATGGCTCTTTGCCTACTAATATGCATTGACGCAAAGATCATTGCAGGTCCTTCGGTGAGCATCTACAGGAGTTGTTTCCCTTCATTGACAGTGGAAGTCGAAGATCGTCGATAGAAGACGCCGAGACTGAAGGGAATCCAGACCACCGACGACATCACAGGAGGAGGAAGGAAGAGGAGAGACCTCGTCCTCAAAGTGCATTCGGCACTCCTCTGAGGAGATCAGGTGTGTGTCCTCATTTCATCACCAGCATCTATCTAATGAGGAAGTGCATGTCCTCCCTCCCTCTCTTTTCCTTCCTCGTAAGAGCCATTCAGACAGATTCCCCGTCTGCTATCCTCCCCGCGTGTATTGCTTTCAGCATTTCCAAACTAATGGGATACACCTATCTAGGGCCAATGGAAGGGGAACACAAACAAATGAAGTTGGAATGAATGATTGGAGGAGGCAATCGACTACTGCAAAGTGTATGGGCGGGCCCTACACGGGGACTGGGCCTATCCCTGCGGAGTACAAATTACTACTACCAATACAGGGGTTAGAATAAGTGTGGAAATAGGAATTGTAGATGCCCTGATGACTGCATGACATCAGGGATCTCCTGAAAGAATTAACCTACATAGACATGACCCTTTGCACCAGATCTCAACTTTTGGAATCATAATTGGCTGAAAACATTCTTTTATGTTAACCGACCCCGTAATAGTAAGGCTATGGACAATATCTAATTGGGCAGTTGATTACGTTTTTCTTCTTCAGCATCCAAGAGAAACGGAATGATTCCATCGTCGAGGGCAATGCAACCAGAGGAGAGGAAGAATCTTCTGAAGGAACCAATCAGGAACAGTATATCACAACCGGCACACATAGCTGATATTCCAAAGGTATCAATCAGGGGTTCAAACGGTAAATTTGTCGTCATTCTTCTCCGCCGCGCGGTCGTCTATCATGGAGTGAGACAACCGCGCCCCGGAGAAGAATGACGACAAATTTACCGTTTTTGAACCCCTAGTATCAATGACTAGGAGGATCAAGACATTTCGATCGTATCTGCAGGTTCATCGATCAATAACCACAGCCCCTTCCTCAAAAGAGAATCTCGCGATAAGAGAGAAGATCGCTAATTCGATCCTCGACACTTATCGACCACAGGAGTTGGACATCTCACTAGGAGACTCCGTGAAGTTGTGCCGAAAGGAACTGTGGAAGAGGTGAGATTCATTCATCTTCAGAGAGGTGGGATCTACTTTTCAGATAGCCACATATTTTCCAAAAAAAGGGGGTACATTTTGGAAAATGTCAGTCTGTCTTGTACTTACATACACCCCCACCTGCCTATCTTCATCATTTGATAGAAGTCACGTTGATCTATGAAAGACTCTTCTGCAAGAAGAATCGTCTCATGGGAATGACGCCGTCCGTTTTAGGGAAGATAAGTGGAGTTGAGAGACTGAAAAAGTGTGATTATTCTGTCAGAAAATAGCGCCGTGTCTGGCTTCTCATTGTCCTTAGACTTGACAGCAAAAACAAGCACTATTCTCTTCGCCCTCTTTGCTTTTTGATGTTTGTCAGACCCTGCTGCACTCCGCAAGAACTCTCTCAATTTCCTGTTGTAGACACCCGCTCCCATGACCGTTCACCGCTAAATTCACTGGGTTGCAAAAGAGTCTAGGGCCAAGAATCTAGTGTGCGGGTTCCCACAGACAATGTTTATTTGCACTGAATGAGATGTGAATGTTGAGAGTGACCAGTGGATGGAAGACGAGACCATCACGACAACTAGTCAAGAAGGCCACCAAGCAGATGAGAAGAGAGCACAAGGCAACGGTGACACTTGCCGTTGTCCTCGGTGAGAATCACATTTCATTCCATTCATTCATTCCCCGTGTAGAGCATTGGGTAAAAAAGCCATCGGGGCGAGAAAGAGACAGTCGTGGCAGTTGATGTGTGTCACCACCGAACCCTTCCTTTACCATTCTGAATTCAAATTGATGAGGCCGTAGATAAAAGGAGCATTATTTTTTTCTGAAACACTTCTTGAAGCAGTTGGTATTGGCTCATTCACCAGACCATTGGGGACAAAAAAGAGACAGTGATGGCAATTGAAGTGTGTCCCCCGCTCCCTGTTTCTGTTGTCCCAACCACAATCGCGGCCCTTCTCGCCTCTCCTTTGTCTCTCCCCCTCTGTAATTTGCACGTGTGAAAATGCGGGGTGCGCCTCCAGAAATGGTGAGAGTGGAGGAAAAAGAAGAGATATTTAGAGCCCAATCTGTTTGCAAATATACGGGGGACATTCAATCCATCCCGAGAGATAAAATACATTGTCATTTTTTCCAGCTGTTTTCCTTGGATTCTGGTTGCCCTTCTTCACACTTCACTTCACGAATTCATGGTGCATCATCCTTGGGGAGGATGGATGTGTGGCTCCCGTCTTCCTCTCCATCACTACCTGGTTGGGATAGTGAGTTGATCAAGGGTAACATGTAAATAATGATCATATTGCAGCATTAACTCTTCGCTCAATCCGCTCATCTACACGGTATTCGATCAACGGTTTCGGAATGCCTTCAAGAACATCATTTGTTGTACTCGAAGGAGACGATGATTGCCCTCCTATCCCTGTAGAAATTATTGACGTGTATTCATTCCCTCAATCACTTCATTGTCTCAATCCCTGTGACATTGTCCCATAGGTGGACTTCCACAATTTCCCTGGGAGAGGCTCTTCTCTCTTCAGACGAGATCTCTATCCCCATCCCCATCCTATCGCTTCCCGCCCTCACCGGTCTTCTTCAGTGTCACACAGCCATTTCTCAGCCACGGGTTGCCTTTTATCCTCCCGCATTCCGGCATCGAATCCCTTTTCCCATTATATGGTATCATATCACGTTCTTTCACAGAGTAAAGTCCTTCACTTGATCAGAGATCACACAGATTTTCATGAGACTGATGCAGTTCATGGCCCCTCCCCAGATCTTCATGTGCGGTCAACAGCAGTTGACTCTAGTTAACCAAAGCTAGCCAGTCCTAGCTAGTATAGCTGGTCCTGGCTATCAATAATACCTCTTCGAAAAACCCCACTCATGATCAATGATCATTGATCATGGCCATGAGCTGCAAAAGTTCGTCCGCATTAACGGTCAAAAAACTGTCGATATCCCATCTAACAATCCGTGTTTGGCGAAGATTCGTGCCTTGTGTCTCTCAAGTGTTTCCGATTGTTTGAGATGACATGGGCGACATTGTTCGGTGTTTGTTGTCCATTCCATCGTGATATCTCGCAAGTGGTCATTTGGTCTTTTTAAGGATGCCGAGGAGGCTCATCGTCCTGCTACTCTTCCACCAGGTCTTCGGCTGCTACAATGTTGATCTACTCAAGTGCATTCGAGATGTTCCAGTCCAAGTGGACGTCAGTATCAGCCAGAATCTCCTCAACTCCTTCCTCTTCACTACTTCAGAAGCTCGAGTCCACGACGTCTGCATGTAATACTTATTCTTTATTTAAAAAAATTTTAATAATAAAAATAGTCTAATGATCACGAGCAAACAATCCTGTGAACGATGATCCTTCTCGGATGTGCAACTCGTGTGATAAATATATCTGTTTGTCAGTTCGTACAAGGCTGCACTTCCGTGTCTCGACCGTGGAGTGCAATTTTGTGGTAGTGAAGAGGACACGAGGTCACTGGGAAGGACCAAGAGACTCCTCACATTCATCTGTTCAAAGACCGCAACGGAAGAGAGAAGAACACTGAGCAGGTGAATAGAATGACAAGTTCACATAGAAAAAAACTGTCGATAGCCCATCTGACAGTTTCGAACCGTTACCGGTGGCAGTGAAAGTTTAAAACTGTCAGATGATAACCCCACAGTTTTTGACAGTTTTAATGTGAGAAGACGTACAGGAGCGTAGAATGGTCCATTTAGTTTTCTTTTACCCATTTTCCATTTCGAATGAAAGATAACAACACGCATGAACACTTGCGCCATAATGGTGACTGCCATCATCTCACTACCCGTCCCCTTCGACATAATGGCGCAAGTGTCCGCGACGCGATCGTCCATCTCATTTCATATTCAGGAGTGCATCCTGCATCAATCGTGCAGTGTCAACGTTCGTTCCTTCCTCGTGTCCTCTCTCCGACTCCCTTTATTCCACCCCCATGGCACTTTGCAGGTGATCCATCATTCTGGAGTTAGTCTGTGCAAAAAACCCTCTTTCGAAGCAAAATAGCGCTTATTGTGATTGATGATGGATTCGGGCGAACGACAGGGAGCGCCACCAACATTAGCACCATAATGGCGAAATAGACACTTCATGGAACAAATATCCATTTCACCATTATGGAGCAAATGTCTTCTCTGGAAGATGCTCATGTTGCTCAGGAAGAAGTGCCTTTGGGACTCAGAAGATGCACATTGCGAACGGACCATGAAAGAGACAACGAGAATTGTCTGCACCCTTCTGAGAATCAGAAACACGTGTGGAGAGACGAGTGAGAAACTGTATACACGAATGCACCAGGTGAGAACTGAATATTTACTATGTCTGAAAAGTCGCCAGAATATGCATCACTACAAAATACAAACATAATTCTACATTGTTCGTGAAACGAATTCCTTTGGTTCATAAAGTTGATCATTGATTACTGCAGTGGAATAGAAATCATTCCAACTATCACGGACTTGTCTGTGGGGATTGACACTTCTTCCTGTTCCATATTATTACATTCTTAAGTTTATTGAATGCGGAATAGTTACAGTGTAGCATTGCCTGTCTTTTCTTTCTTTAGCATTTGCAAAAGTTCTAAATCTTTTCAGGCAATGCTTCTTAACAAGGAATATCCATACATCTGTGGCGAATCAAAGAAGAAAGTATCTTTCAATCTGTGTTTCATTCCTAACAATGCACATTGAGGTTGAGCCTGTAAATGCTGAAGGTTACTTTAGGCAAGGACGATACAGAAGTGTTTCGCCCCGTTCGAAGTAATCTGTTTCTTCTACTAAGTGTAGACTTGTCTTTCCAGACCGATCGTTGTTCCTTTCACAATTCCATCGCGACCTCTCCCTCAACCACACACAATGACCACGACTACTGAGATGATCAGAACAAGAAGAAGATTAACAAAACCACCGAGTACAACTCCGAAATACAGACTGACCGTACCTTGGAATCAGTTGTTGGCAAGAACACCGGTTAGTTGTGTACTATACATAATTCGTTCTTGAATGTTCTCTCTTTTTATTGTCAATATATTATTTCAGTCAACACCACCCTCTCATCCCATATTGACCCATGTTCCTAATTCAATCGGGCCCTCCAAGATCATTCGTTCAACTGACATCAAGAGTACAGTAGATGAATTGTATCGCAAATGGCCACCTCGCCACTGGCTGAGTGGTGCCCGTCCCATACCGGAATCGATTCTGGTCGATGGTTTCCTAACGTGGAGATCAACATCCTCGCCTGTGAAGAAGTCTCCAACTACCACTACTACTGTCGTCCCTGTTACTACATCAGACGACGTGGTGACACTACGGAAGTGGCAGGGACTCCAGGCTATTGTGTCGCCCACTAATGAAACCGATATGAAGGATGGATTGGATCTAGTAGGAGAATACGTGAGGCTTGCGGCTGAAAGGTTGAAGAAGAGTCAAAGTCAGAGTGGGCAGGCAATAGGAGGAACATTCGATAGTCTAATAAGTGCCATATCCGAAATGCTGAGGAATATTCCTCAGGAGAGTTTAAGGAAATTGCGAAGAGGACTAGAAGTTGTTTCGAGTCTCTTCATTTCGCACTAATAATGAGTTGCCCAAGAGGTGAGCACAAGCACGATCACTCTTTTCACCTTTGAAAAAGTCCTCGTTGCTTGCGTTCATCCCTTGCTAATAAGTATTCGTTAACCTCACATCCGATCTGTTAATCCACGACATTGTTGCCCTTTCCTCACACAGAGTTCCCCTTTATCCCGAGTCCTCATGGTATTCCTTGTATGTTTTCGTTCGAACGAACTAACAGTGTCTTACGCACAATAGCCGGTACTGAATCATTCGATAAACATTTATCAATTGTAGATATGCTATCATTGGATAAGTATCTGTCAATCTGTCAATCGAGGAAGCAATGAGCGAAGGGGAAAATGTAAAAAAAATAGATTAAATGCCCTGAATTGTTGGGCGACTCGCTTGTCCGACTAGACTCGTTTTGTTCTTAGTGCGCGGCTTGAGCGGAAACGAAAGAATCGGGGGAATGAGGGGGTCTCTACCACTCTTTGAGTCACTAATTACAGTGAGGTGGAGAGAAGGAGGAAAATGGATATACTATATGCATGACACGTGTGAAAGAAGCCTCGTTTTTGGTCTGGGAATACAAGAGAAGAGGAGGCAATGAATGAATATGCACTGATAATTTGACCATACTATAGCTGCTATTACAACGTAATGTGTACTCTAGAGGCTTCTATCTGCATAGAAAGGCTGCTGGGGATAGGCAAAGACGATCTTGACAAACGAATCAACAGTACTATTGAGACTGATTACAGTATACAGGGACCTACCCGAAGAGATGGAGAAGAGCAAAGGGGAGGAAATGCAAGAGGAGAAACTGAGAATGTACACCCGGAATGGGGGAGGATTGGCATGAAAAGGCTATACAAATGGAGTTAACCGTCCAAGTGAATGTAATAGGGATCGGGGGTTCTAAATCGGTAAATTTGCCGTCATTCTTCTTCGTCTGACTCCCATGTAGACAACCGCGCTGCGGCGATGACTGACAACGAATTCACCGATTTAGAAACCCCTTGTAGTATGACTATACAGGAGTTGGGTCAACGGATTCAACTGATGTCTGAGGAAGTGATTGCACTTGATTGACTGCATGATGAGTGATAGGAGTGGTTGTGGCAGAGGAGGAAGTTGCACGAGAATTCCGCACGGAGTTACTCTGGAATTTAACTTTTTTGTATATAAAAGTAAAAATTTCTGTCAAAACAGAAGACATTGTGAAATTGAAAGTTTTTACAAGAATAATGGCAAACCTGTTCATATTCTGCACTGAGGAGGGTTCTCCGGGCGTCGTTTTCCAGAATGTAAATGATATTGAGAATTCGCTCAGGCAAATCGTCAAACGATGGTCTCTTGTATGATTCGCTCTCCCAACAATCAAGCATGACCTCGTACCTGAACCTCTTCTCATCAATCCCACCCCACTCATTCACTTACAGTAGTTCAGGACAGAAATTGGGATTGCCGAGACGATTGCCAGCCTTGATAAAGTCAAGAATCGTAAACGTTTTCACACTCTGAAATAAGAGAATAGATGAGCTATCACAGTCGTTCCCTACTAGTTTTTACAAAGCTGCAATGTTATGCGAGAAAGAATATTCATTATTAATCTGATCTCTGACGAGCGGTTGTCTGTCGTATGTGATAGACAACCGCTCGAGGCAAATAAACGAACGAGAATTGCATAAAATTACCGTTTTAGAAACAATATTCTGTACCTGATATGGTAGCATTCCTCTAGTCATGATCTCCCACAGAACGACTCCAAATGCCCACACATCGCCTTGCATTGTGAACTGCAGTTGCATATCATCTCTCTGTTCTCTTCTCAATTACCGTACCTGTTCATGTTCCAATGCCTCAGGGGCCATCCACCTCAATGGTAATTCTCGCCCATGGTGCAATGGCGCATATTCCATGTTGGTCGCTTCTCTACACAGTCCAAAGTCGGCCACTTTTACATGTAGGTCCCCGTCCAGCCTGAAATAACTCTTATGTGAAAAGAAACTAATCATTTCCGTAGGTCTGCATGTAAATACTGTGAAATGTAATTTTTTGAATCCTTTGACGGAAAAAGTTGCGGATTAAAGTAATTCGATCTGTTGATTAAAAGCGTGAGAGGATTCATGTTTGTATTGAAAACACTGATTGCAAGAGATCTTAGCGGACTCTGCTCACACATCTCATCACTTTACGTGACTTGACTTTAGAAAGCACGTGCACAATGCCGAAAATTTCGAGAAGCAACAAACACTTCGCAGGGGCCATCAAGATCAGGTGCAAAAATATTTTTAATCTCACCGATCTTTGCTCGTTGCTGTCAACTTTTTCGCATAATCATTTTGTGTCAATCTGGCAGTATAGTGCTAACAGAAAACATAATCTTCATTTCTAAAGACTATTCTGGCACACTTTAATGGCTTACATGCAATTCCTTGCTGCCAGATCACGATGAATGAACTTGTTATCGTGCAGATATGCCATTCCCTCGGCAATTTCAATTCCGAACACGAGAAGATGTCTCAGCGTCGGTCTCTGAAATATGTAGGTTTAAGCTTGGGAAAGTCAACATTTGTACAACTACACATTTCTTGGAATGGGAAGCCTAATAAAGATTAGAAACCTCATATAAGCACAGTGGAGTGAACATTTAAAAATTTCCTGTTTTACCGTGTTGTAGTAGTAGATTTCTCACGTTTTTCTCGTTCCTGAGATACTTGGCCAAGTCGCCATTTTCCATATAATCAGTAACGATGATCGGCCTCTTGTGATCAGTGAACGAGATGCCAACGAGAGTCATCACTCGCGGGTGGTCAAAGCGATCCATCATTAGACCTGCAATGAGGTTCGTTACAGGGATGAAATATACGCAATAAAATATTTCGTTATTTGCTGGAGTGCAAGATGTGACCGGGAGCCGTCAGAATGACACGGAGTATGGCGCATCTGTCTATTTCACCATTATGGCGCTAATGTCCCGCGTGCCTTTCATCCTATTTCTGTCTCACCTTCGTTCATGAACTCGGCGATTCCTCCAATGTTGTCCTGCAGAGTCTTGCATGCAACCTCATGCCTGCTTCCATCTGGCTGCAGATATGTCCCCTTGATGACAATTCCGAAGTGACCTGAAGTGAATAAATGACCCTATGTTCTAGTGTGTACCATGCGATCCTTTTAGTGCATTCGTCATGTCGCTACTATCTGAGGTGATGTGGTTTCTGCATTTTATAGACAACCGCACCGCTGAGAGCATGCGACACCTTACTATCTTCCCCTTTCTCCTTCACTACTAACCCCTTCCGATTTGCCTCTCTAGATGAAGATGTTCTGATGGTATCTTGAGCCGTTCATCGATGTCGTGGAATAGCTTCTCGTATGGGGAGAAGGGCATCATCTCGTTTTTCATGTCCGTCTCCATGTGTTCGGAAAAGTTCGGAACATACGTGTTGCGATCTGCAAAAATGTGCACTGTTTCATCGTCTCATCTACTGTATCAACTCCTACTCTGTCCGCTTCGAGGATATGAGCTCATCGTGTCAAATGGAACGCCGAGACTGCCGTCCGCCTTCTGATTCCTCATCTGCAATAGATTTAAAAATTGTAAATAAAATATTTTAATTATAAAAATACTAACTAACTGATAACTGAATGACTTACAGCAAGAAGTTTCCTCGCTCCGAATAGAATAAGGGCTAAGATTGCAAGAATGAGAAGAACTGCGACTATGCCAATCACGACCTTCCATGTCCTGAGGAATATTATTATTATTTTGAGTAGATCAACACGACACACGGTGTCAAAGACTTGTTTCCACTTGTGGCCTTCTCTGTCTGTGATCCACTGTCCACCGTCCTTGGTCTGATGATGAAATCGTGGTGGGACTCGAGCTGTCCGACCATGGTGAGAGGACAAGTCATGTCATCAACGGTTCCCGATGGCAGATGACAGATCATTCTACATGTATTCTCGTCATCATTGCTCATAAATATGACTCACCCAGTGTCAGTCCTCTTGTTGTGGTCGATGTCACATGATTGATTGCATACGAGAAGTTTGGCCTTTGGCATGTTCTGCAGGTTGATGCCATTGACCACCCATTGATTGGCAACTGAGGGATTACGGTAGGCCTGAATGATGAAATATCGGTAGAACGAAGGAAGAACACCGACATGGTCAATGATCGGAGGACAGGAGTAGAAGAGAGGTTTAGCGCATAGTGCCTTGTCATGAGATGGAATGACTTTTCCCCCTCCTTCATCATCGGGACAGAAAGCGCATCCAAGAGAATCGTGGAATCCTCCCTTGAGAAGAGCCTCACACGTATCGTACAGTGCAGGGCACACGATCTTCGCTTGTACCACCTGAAATTTTATTCAATTCTTGTAACAACTGCATCGAAACATGCGCGTATTCTGATTTAGTGAACAAAACGACTTAGTGAACAAAAAGCGGTGAACTAAATGCGGACGGACGGATATATCCAAGCAAAGCTGTAACCATAAATGCATACTTTTTCATTCCTGAGGAATGGATATAGATTTCTCCCCGGAATAGGGCCCCAGTTTCCCAAGTCTACCTGTAACAACGCCCGCTGTAGTATGTCATTCACAGTTGAGCAAAACACCCCGATTCTATTTCGCATCTCTAGCAAACAAGCGCTATTTAGACAAAGAAAGTATAGGGGAAATGCAGAGAACACATACTTTGTTGTTCACAATGTACATATATCCATTCTCGTCGACGTGTGCAATAGGAAACCGTGTGGAGGGCCAAATGGCTTGCAATGGGGCGAATGTTGCCACCTGAAATATCACCATCTCCAACAGTATCCCACAGCGTTTCACAGCCGGACATTTGGCACCGAGGCAAGAATAAGAGCTGCAGTTTGGCAGTTCGACCAAAATACCGTAATTTCAATCGATATACACAATCTCAATCAATAAATGATGATCAAGAATGATACGGTATTTCCTTATTCTTGGCACTGTGCCCTGTGTCGGCCTCTCCCTACCCCTCGCTCACCTCGTTCTTCTTATCCTTGACTCCTGCGAAGGATGCGGGAACTCTTGCTATTCTGTCTTCGCTCGCGATGAATAGTGCACTTGTCCTTCGATCAGGAAGCAAGAGAATCGAATGTTGCACATTGGGACGGGACACCCTGTATGGATCGCTTGAGTCTCGAGTATTATGAATGGTCGCGATGCCTCGCGTACCTCCCATACCTCGCGATAAGAGAACCTTCGATGGGCAGGAAGTTCTCCAACCATCCATATCTGTATGCAGTCGATATGTATGCGTCCAACTTGCAGTTCTCGTACTTCGGCCCTTCAGCGTTCGACTGAACTTTGATTGATTGGTTACACTTTTGTTTAGTTGGAATCTTCTAGACGTCTCCCTTGAACTTTGCAAGAGAGAATGAAATGTCATGCAACACAGATGCTTTGAACTGATCTTACCGCAAACATAGAACAAGCGAGCATCCTTCCTCCATCGCCCATCCTGGTCACGGTGTAGCAGTGTTCAGGGATCTTCTCCACCGTGTTGTATTCACACTCCTGCAAAGAATAATACAGTAATCTCATGCTGATTACAGATCAATCGATTAGCCATTCTCTCTCATCCAAAGCAGTAATTGATAGATGGAGAGGAAGCTTCAAGCAGTTCAAGCATTCTCGTCTCCTAAGAAGCGTAAAGGTGCAGTGGGGATTTCTGCCATTAGACAGCACGCTCGTTCGCCGAGATAATGTTAAGTGTGTAACAGAAAGGGGCTGACAGTGCGGGATGGGAGACCAACCGCGGCCTGCGACATGAACGTCGTGTTCTGGCAGACATCCCATGTACGATCGATCCTTCTATTCATCTCATCTAGGTCATAGGCACACACGGCCTCTTCCTCTCCAGAAGTGAACGACACGAAGAGACGTTTGGAAGACTCATCGAAGTATGAAGCACCAACTTCACTGATCTTGGTAGGATCTGAATGAGATCGCGTGAGAACTGAGAGATGAACAGAGAGGATACCCAATGGGAAACAGGATAGGGAAATGTCGATCCTGGACTCGATGTTCTTTGTCTTGTCGCGATTACAGATTCGGGTGATCTACAATGATTTTTACACTATCGTATTCTTGGGACAGCAAAAGAGAACACTGACGTTGATTTGCACATTCTTCCTTATTCAGGTGAATTATATTCTATTATGTTCTGTTCTTGGAACAGTCAGAAGTTCGCACCTTTACAATCACTCTGTGCGCCTTCAGATCGTGCTTGTTCATAATGTACGGTTCGTAGGGTTGTTCAGAACTGGAGACGAAGAATGAGTAACCGCCTGTAATGTTGAGAGATGATAGGAATGTGATTGTGGCCTTGCAAGGAGAAAAACAAGGACAAATGAGTCAACTAACCGTCCGAGAATGACTGCACGACTTTGTGATCCTTGATGAAGTCCAGATCATGCGCCGAACGATCAGATCGAAGGGCATCCTCATCGAGACTGTAAAGATGAATAATTTATACTGTGTATTCTCAAGCGATCCCTTCTCATCCTGCCTTGTCTTGTTAGTTCATCAAAAATAGTATCATTTGCAAGTTTACTTCGAAAGCAATAAGCTGTTTGTTGATCAGTTGGTTGAAGCGAATCATGTATGTGATGTTTGGATCCCACACATGCACTCTTCTTCTAATTCGTCATTAGAAACTACGGGATGTGCCCCCTGAAGGTCTTCAATCTCTACAGCTCGTGTATGTCATGACGTGCCAGTAGTTGAGGAAGGATTAGAAGTTATAACAGACCTCTCATCAAGATCACATGTCTTTACCACACCCACCACTATATCATAATCCCATAATCATGAATGCAAATCCAGGCAAGGGCATCATTTATTGCGTATTGCCCTCTACTTACACTTCCATGCCAATCCGGATATGTTGCGTATCAAGAGAAATGTGCATTTTTCAGCAAATGTCATTTGATCCGGATAAACAGCTCATATGCAAGAAGTAGAAAAGCGGCAATCAGATTGGTTACACTGGGAAAGAACCCCTTCAATCTTGCCAATTCAGATAAATCATTGTTCTTTCGCAGAATGAATGTGCACCCATCCTATTGCACCGTGTTCATAATGGCGTTGCTTATAAAGGCCACGGAACTGACGCTTCGCATCTTCAGATGAACATTACAAAGATCAGGAATAGAAGAAGGAGCACTTACAGTTGGGGTTGCTAAAGCGGAAATAAAGTGTATTTCTCCTTCGTCTAATCTCGGTTGTCTCTAGGCTTTATAGCCTACAGCTCCGAGTGGATAAGTGGAAGGATAAATGCACTTTACTACCGATTTTGAAACCCTGGAATATACACTCACAGTGATGTGCCTCCGGCTTCAAATGAGTAGATCGTCGCTCTTCCCTTTGTAAAGGCCACTCGAACGTTGATTCGATCTTGATTCAGTGTCGCTGTTGCATAAGTGATGTCCCCGTCCGATTTATTTGCCGACCGAATCGATTGTTCCTTGCACGTCCAAGTCTTCCCAATCTTTACGCATGCACTGAAAGGATACTGTATCGTCCTTTTCCAATTTTTGCCACACATATAATTCTTGTAACCGGATCTCTGATAATCTTATCCAGTTTTGATATTTTCTTTATGCTTGTGGGACTAGATAACACCATATTATGCAGAAATGTCACACTGTCTGTACCGGAACGTATCCCCTGATTCGGATTAATCCCCCGCCGCAAGAGCAAAGGTCTCTATTTAATTTGCCCATTCGATTCAGATGTAAGTTTTCCCTTTGAAGCACCAATAAATCTGTGTTTATGTTCTTAATGGAACTAATCCGGCGGTGCTTGTTTCCAATCTGGAAAAGAGATTCCACTACACTTCCTAATCATTCTCTCATTCTCTAGTCTAATGGCTTCATTGTATCCAACAGAGACCGTGAATCGGCTCACGAAGTACATTGCTTTCGCCAACTTATTGCCCAACGGAAGTCAATAATCAGCGAGAGACAACAGCTGGACAGTGAGTTAGAGAAAATGAATGTACTTCGAGAGGAGATTCATGGTCTATCGCAACTCAAAATCCCTGTAGTCTTCCCTCTAAGTATCTTTAGTTCCCCCGCGATTTTTGGCGCAATACTGCGTAATCCCCAAGGCAAAAAGCTGCAGAAAAACCCCACGTGTATGTGTGTTTCCCTATTTCGTATGTCTTCCGACGCGGCTTAGCAATGATATTGCACAACAAGAACTGCGTCAGAATGTACTCACAAACACTTCTGACTGTCGCAGTAGAAGAGAGTGGAGGCGTCCAGCAACTTCAGTTCCGTGAACTTTTCGATCGTCAACGGAAGTTTGATCGAATCCTCGAGGCGACCTGAGAAGGGAAGACAATACATGCATTATTCACCCATTCCATAGACAATACAATGATTATTCAATGAATAGAAGACAATTGTCTTATTCATTCGATTATTCAATAATATGAAAATGATGATAATTCTCACATGGACGAATGCTCTTTGAGACAGAGTAGAGTCTGATGTTGGATCGGCTGCCCACTACGAGTGTATTGTCCTTCGAGGTGATCCCCAATACCTCCTGAAATCATGATTCATTCAATTCTGCGTCGGTATCGTATTTTCCTTCTGATCTAATCGTGTCCTCTCATCTTGTATTCCTATCACCCGAGAGAACGTCACCCTGTCCTATTCCTCTGTCTGTAATCCGCTTGTCTCTATCGTAACAAACAGGGGTTCATATTCTGCACGGATCGATTTGTCCACATTTGACCACAGAGCGAGTTTTCGTCGTGCATTCATTCTTTCGGTTGTAAGGAGGGTGGGGGTGGTTGAGTTGAGTCACAGATATGTCCAAGACGGAAGAGAGTACTGGTTGATCTACGGACATTGGGAGGGGGTCGTCATGTGTTTTCCCCCATCACCTCTCGCTCTGCAAAAGTGCCGTTTGACTGATGGAACAAATGCCCCCTCTCGCTCACTTGATTCATGCAAACACATACATACCTCATCTTCTAAAAGCTTTTCTCCCTCCCCTACTAGTCTACAACGTGGACTGACGACCCCGGATATTAGCCAGGCAATGCGCCATTTCCTCCCTTGACGGCATGGTCACCGCGCCACACTCCACACACTTTACTCTCCCTGCACCGCGCACCATTATGACTCATAATGCCTATTCGTCCTCCCTCTCACAGTTCAGTAAGCAGATCTTGGCAGTGATTGGGTAAAAACAGAAACGCGACCCACAACATTCGACTTCCACGTGCATTTCAGTTTCTCACCGACCCGATGACAAAAAAGCCCGGTAATACTATTACACCCGCAGTGTTGCATAATAAAAACGAATAGTGTTAACTTTAGATTTCATGCGGCAGAGTTCATAATGTGATCTGGTCACTTTTTCCATTTGAAATCTGGTTATAAGAGAGGGTGCTCGCGGTGATTCCGCGGGCAGCAGATTATTTACTACCACCCGAAGGCTACGGGATACAATTAGGTCTGACCGCAGAAGGAAGTGTCTAACTTCGGCTACAGCAATAAGAAGTGACTAACTTTAGCTACGAGTGCTTGCCCCCATTTCTCTCAAAATAGAGCATCTATGAAGCGTCTCACCTCGAGGTCCGAATCCAGTTCCATGCACACATTTTTGAGCTCATCCTGACTGGGCGCGGTCGCCTTCTGTGGAAGACTCGCCGAAGCGACAGCCACGGCCAAGAGAAGGAGTCGCGAACTCATCCAGAGTCCATGGGAAGACAACTCGGATCAGACTGAATAGGCAGAAAAATAGAGTGATTAACAGGGGTTCCAAATCGGTAAAATTGCCGTCAGTCTTCTCCGCAGAGCCGTTGTCTCACAACATGATAGACTACTGCGTTGCGGAGAAGAATGACGACAAATTCACCGATTTAGAATCGCTGGTGAGTAATGAGTGAAGTGAATCAATGAACAGTGCGTGCTGGCCAAGGACGGTAACGACCAGTGATACTCTCACTCTCGCATGTCAATGGCAAGAAGTGATTAAAGAAGAAGAAGGGAGCAATCGACGGTCAACGAGAACAAAAAGCGATAATCATATGCGACCGCTTTCCCCCTTCAATCACATAAACATGGATGATTGTAGCGAAATAGGAAAAGGAAAGAAAGAATGGGCCAACGTACGCGACGAACGCCCTCTGTTTATACTACCAAAAGGCAACTGGAGGGGAAGAAAGAAATAGAGAGATGAAGGGCCAGGGAAGGGCGTCTAGAGGGGCATGCAATAGGATGAAGGAGAGAAGGAGAATTGTCTCTAAGGCAGCAAATGGAGAGGGCGAATAATTCGCATGAATCACATCCAATTCGTGCGGATTGAGCGAAATATTGCGTTTTTAAAGGAAAATGATGATATTAGGTAATTGACAAAACGAAAACGGGTCGTCACATGATTTGTCGCCCCGCTTTCTCCAGTCAACACTCTCTTATCGTGGAAATTACCGCGGCTATCAGACAATCTAGGACACGGAGAGGGTGGAAGGAAAGAAGCAGAAGGGGATTAACGACGATATCGTCATTCACACTGTGGCCAAATGAATGGAAAACGTAGCAACAATGAAAATCAAGCGAGTGAACGGATGAAAAGAATGGGAAGGAGGGGAAGTTTCATGTGAGAGGGGAAAGCAATGAGAGATAAAGGGGGAGGAAGAGAGAGGGACGATCGGGGCGTAGTCAATCGATGGCTGATGGTTCATGTGTTTGCTTGAAGAGAAGAGAAGAGTGACAGAGAGAAGGACGAAAGGCGAACGGTGTGGGAAGAAGAAGAAGGGTGCAAGGGAAGGCAGAAAGAAATGGCAAAGTGCATTCCCTCTGTCTGTTCTCTCTATCGCGCTGTCGTGCCAAAGCACTAGAGACGACCGGGCGAATGAGATTGCAGGGAGCACGTGACATTCTTTCTACCTACCCTAGTGCGAGGGGAAGGAGAAGGCAAATGGCCTCGGGACGTTTTTGGGATGGAGGGCGGCACACGACCCTCCATCCCTTCACACTCCATTCCAATTCTCGTTCCTCTCTCTCTCTCTCTCTCTCTCTTCATCCTCTTACTCCTTCCTTCCTATGTTCGATATAGGAGAAGAAGAGGAAGCTGTCCATTTGTTGTGTGTGTGATTCGTCCCCTCAAGACGTTCCATCCTTCAGAGGCGAGAGAGGAGAGAGGGTGAATGATGTACATCCTCTTCCCTTTGACCGGTATTTCCTCCTGTTGCGAAAGTACGCAGCATGCATATTCTACAATTTGTGCATCCCTGAGTCCAATATTCGTACTAAATTCGCGCATCGTCGCTCTATTTTTTCTTCATGGAAACCTTCGCTCGGTGAGAGTGAAGAGAATGCAGTTGCGGGGCAAAATGAAGGGCGTCCCGAAGTAGATTGCAAAGACAAGGCACTTCATTCCACTTCTTTCCCAACATCTGATAAAGGAGAGTGATTGCACAATCTTTACTCAATTTTTGTATTCAATTTCTGACCCTGAGCTGCAGGGAAATAATATCACTAACAATGTGGGGGGGGTTGGAGGACTATCAAAATCAACAAGAAATATTGTACAAAAGAAAGAATTTGAACATGGATACGGCATGAGATACGGTGGAAGACCTAAACCGTGGGGCAAGCAACACGGGTAATCATTGTACAACGTTAGGTAGAGATGCGGGAGACGCAATTGGCGATCACAATTAGTTGAAAGGGCGAAAATCTCAGAGCATCTGATATGGGGGTGGACGGCGCGAACCTCGCAGACATTTGCATCATAATGGTGAAATGGAAAGATGCATCGTTACTTTAGAGTGGCGCAAGGGTCCTTTTCACCAAAATAGCGCAAATGTACACGGTGCTCCTGTCGTTCCCTCTGATATAGGACGAGAAAAGACGCGACGGAATGGGCGATGACGAGATCAGAAAGAATGTTTGGCAGCGAGAGTATCGAAAGATAGTTGGCGAGAGGGAGATCAATTGGGGGAAGAGATCAGAATGGCCATTACAATGGTGAAAAACAGTAACTATCCATAACAGAAGACAATACACAACGAATAAATCCTCAATCTCTGGCAATAGTTGTCTACATGTGTAAATGTAATAGGGGGAACCTTCACTGGTCTTCGACCTCCTCCTTTTCATCCTTCTTCAGATATCGATACGATCTGGCCTTTCTCAGCCGGTGTCCCGAGCTTTTCCTGTTTTGTTGTTGT
Organism: Diplogasteroides magnus; assembly: GCA_014805445.1. Lineage (NCBI taxonomy): Eukaryota > Metazoa > Nematoda > Chromadorea > Rhabditida > Diplogasteroididae > Diplogasteroides > Diplogasteroides magnus. The sequence continues at coordinate 35,320 of JACMIF010000016.1, read as the reverse complement.
CGTATCTTCTCTCTCAAATCGTCCCTGCTCTCATTCAACGGAATGATTCGGAAGACGTTCTTCACCAGCCGTCGTAGTCGTTGAAGCTCGTAAAGATGCTGCAAATAGCCCACTCTCATCTCTGATATCATGATGTCGGATATCCGTTACTGGGATTCTGTCCGTTACATCCCCCTTCATCGTGAAAAAAATCTTCAAGGATTAAGTCTCTCCCCACTTAATATCCTAATCCCATATCTAGCCAATTTGGCCACGTTTTCTCACAACGAGATCCGTTCCCTTCGTTTTGAACCCTGATCTCCATTTCTATTTGAAGAAGAAGAGAACACTGACCAGCTTGTAGAAGAGACACATTGTTCTGTTCTCATCCTCTCCTCCAGGACAATCCGGGTTGTGGTCACACATTTCCCAGAAGGGAATACAGTGAAAGGAGCCATCAGCACTGGCCGAGGGACATATAGTCATGTCCTGTTGATCGCATCCTCAAAAAGACCTCCATTATTACCCCCCGCCTGTCAACTGATATCGACAACGAGTAAACATGCTATTCTTCTTCGTCTATTGTTGCTATTGTTGCATCCCTCAAGCCTCTCGATATGTTTTTGTGCCTAATCAACCATTCATTCTCCCTCAGCCTATTGTTGTCTGTATAAAAACTTCGGGTGTAGCGAACATTGTTTGTTGCAGAACAATGTGAATTGTTTCGTGTGTACAGAATCTGCGCATCGATCCCACGACTAATTCCCCTGTACTCATTGCGAATCATGACTAGTCTAGGCAGAGGAAGCAGAAGTGCATTTCTAATTCTTTTGGAGCGGTTGTCTATAACATGAGAGCGACGGCCGTTCCGAGGGAATTTGACGACAAGAAATTCACCTCTGCTTCATTTCCCTGCCGTAATTATGACATTAATCCATTCCTCCCACGTGTTTCAGATGCCTTGTCACACCAGTGACAGTCATGAATGCGTGATGCTGCTTTTTTACCCTATGATGTATCCACTAGAGCAGGACGCAGGTGCACCTTTTTTTCTTTTCGTGCAGTTGGGTGCAAGACAAGAGCGCCATGAACATTTCCACCATGCAAATTAATTGAGCACGAGCTAAACGACAACGGTGGCGCATATTTCAACTCCAGCAGTATGGCGCAAATGTCCACGGCGCTCTTGTCATGTTTCCTTTGTTCTCCTCACTCACTTCTTCTATCCGCAATAGGAATGGTCGTATTATACGACATTTGCATGAAGGCGCTCATCGACTGCTTCGGAACGTATACTGTATCGTCATCGTCTATCTGAAATTGATCTTCTGCCGCACACCCGGGTACTGTAGTTACTGACATATTGCGGGGGCGGTGCCTGGATGATAGCGATGGAAGTCCGGACGAAGAAAGATGAGAGGATGAACTGAAGTGCATGAAGTCTCATGGTGGAGTGAAGGAAGGAGGAGGCGTGGCACCTGGAATTGGAGTTGGTGGAAGAGGCGGAGTGAATGAGGACGAATGAGGAGGGCGGGGTTAGAATCAGGAGTTCAAAAACGGTAATTTTTCCGTCAATCGTCTCCACCGCGCGGTCGTCTATCATGGAGTGAGACTACCGTGCGCCGGAGAAGAATGACTACAAATTTACCGGTTTCGAACCCATAGTTGGAATGTTGCCATTGAGAAGATGAGAGTATAAATGAATTATGCATTTGATAGGGAATGAGGAAATAGGGTGGAACAGAGATCAGTCAGAGAAAATCATGCATCATTAAGGATATAACAGAAGAGAGAAAAAACTGAATATGAATTCTTCTGAATGACTTCAGAAGATGCAGGACCGCAAAGGTTAATGCACAGACCGGGAATCGAACCCAAGCTCTTCAGCTTTCCGGGCGGCTGTGCTTGGGTTCGATTCTCGGTCTGTGCATTGACCTTCGCGGTCTTGCAATGAACATGTTCCTTGAGCCTAATCGGCAATGATACTCAGAACAATCCAACTTCATAAGATGTTATCAGATTCTGATCGAAGATAGTTGCATCGTGGAAGGCAAATTGTAAAATATATTTGCCGTCGCCTACGCTACCTTTTTGTGCTTGTGCCTATATGAGAAGTGATTGGCCGCATTATTAGAGGCTCTCCTCTCAAGGGTAGGCGCGAGGAACCGGGAAGAATTGTTGCAAACAACCAGGAATAGTTGATTGCCGTCGTTCGCACGGAACAACATCCGCTCGCCCCTCAGATACAACACGGTAATTGAACATTAATTCCCCCTGCACTCGTTAAGATTCGCCACAATTGAACCAGTACTTCCAAGTACATTAACGCCAACCTTGGACGCTGTTCGAACTCATTGGCGATACTATGCCACGTGAACGCAACCTATCATCTCGTATTAGAATGAAAACGTCAGACATGCAAATTATGTGCATGGTTATGCAAGAAAAACGTTATCTTTCAACTCTCCACTTTTTTTGTTATTTATCACTAGAACAAAAATGACTGCACCTCGATTCACTGAGATAGACAATATGTGTGTTGTGTCTTCGTCTTCAACAATTGACGACACGTCCACACATAAATAACTGTCAGAAAAACTCTTTTTTCCGAATGACTGTTTCAGACTGTCACGTGTGGCAATATCGAGCGGCAAACCGGCCATTTCTCTGGCAGTACGTTATGTGTGTTTAGGCATTTTCGTCAATTCACTCACACCGTTCCTGGTAGTGTCCAGGGACAATCAAGTCCGGGATCAATAGATAAGGAACGATAGGAACGATAGGACGGGGCACCTTCGCAACAATTTATCAGCACGGGACCGTGTACCTTCGGGCGTTTCTTCACCTCTTTTGATGGCTGCCGCGGAGCAAGGTAAAACTCCTAACTATCCTGTATAGGATTAGAAGAGTCTAAGTTGCAAATGCATAATGATTAGGGTAAGAAATCCAAACAAAAATACATTTTATCCCATCTAATTCCATAGGAACGGTTGTCCATCACATAAGAAAGACAACAGCTCCAAAGGAATTTGACGACGGAAAAATGTTTCTTTGGATTTGCTGCCCAACTAATGACGGATGTTGCAGAGGATGAGAAACCGACTAATGACAGTCATCTCTTGCACCTCTTGGAGAGACTCAAAGTGGCTACCAACAGTTCATTTGAAGCAGCTCCTCAACTATAGTGAGATTCCTCCAAGTTATGTCAACTCATCGGCACAAAAACTGACGTTGTGCACTAGGGTTTCTAAACCTGGAGTAGAGTCTATTCGTCTGATGTCTGATTCACGGGGAGCGATTGTCTCATTCATGCAATAGACAACCGCTCCTCTTGAATCAGACAACAGACGAATGCACTCTACTCCCGACCTAGAAACCATATTGTGTACTATTGAAAAATCAGAAAACAAAGGAGGATGAAGTTATCTCGTAATCAGGTCTTGTTTCAGTAGCAGTATACTCTCGCAGCCATTGAAGAATGCCCTGTACATGGTCCTGTGCGAGACGAAAGAAGAAATCGGTGAGTATGAATTAGGAATTGACTTTTGGAACGCATTTGCATATATTCAGTCTGACCGTATTGATGAGTAACTGTGTCTAACGAATGATAGATAAGAGTTCTCATAATAACGTCGATATGAAAAGGTTAATGCATTCCAAAGTCGATACCTACTGTCAATCACTCTCAAGTCATGGGTTATAAACACTTACACCATGGACACTTCCGCATTGTGATGAAATGATCTGATGCGTCATCATTTCAGGGCTCAAGTGTCCATCAGGGGTTCAAAATCGGTAAATTTCTCACCATTCTTCTTCCGACTCTCATTTTCTGAGAGATCACAGCGCTTAAGAGAAGAATGACGACAAAGTTACCGTTTCGAGTCGCCTATTTCGCGGCTAAAATGTCGATTACACTCTTGTTATGCTTCACTCATAATCATGCATCACTCACTACAAATGGGCTTATAAAAGAGCGGCTACACATGCTAATTGTTCACATTTGCACGAATGAACGCCACTAATGTGAATGAATTTGTATTGCAGCACAAAATCTTGCAGCCCGAAGTGTAGCAGAAAGACACGAAATGCCACCGATTCCATCGGACAAACTAGACTCGATGCTGGTATGAGAAGAGCAAAGAGACATAGAATGAATAGAAGTTCAGTGTGATTGTCTGGCTGGAGCAGAGATGGGTCCGCCTTCGCCTGAACCGGGATATGCAATGCCCCTCAATGAAGAGCTCTACAAGAGAAAGTTGAGTAAGATCAAGGAACGACATCACAATCTCATGAAGGCAACTGAAGAGGTAGGAGTATAACTATGGATAGATGTCACAACCAAAGAGCTGATTGATGATAAGCTAACTATGTAAGAGATTGCGTCAAGAAGTGCTGATGCGGAGAAGACAAAGTCACTAATCACACAGGGCACATCTTTTTTATTCCGTGCAAAGTGTGAGATAGTACGAAATATGTGTGCGGCTTTGAGCTGATGACTTGATCGTATTAGGTTGAGGAGAAAGTCTTTGTGGATTTTGTTATTCCGACACAGAAAAATCCCAGTGAACGCTAGACAGTAGTTGTGTAGTGCGTAGTTGTTGACCAGCTTTGGCCAACATGTATGCCTAGCATAGCTGTTATAGGCCTGCAACACAGCAAGCAGTACGCTTTCAAAGTCCTTGGTTGCAGTGAAGACCACTGATAAGTTCTCGGGCTGTATTTTCAAGAAGCGAATTTTCCGGACCAAACGAATCGTGCTCATGCATGAGCCATGTCATGAACAATACCAGGCCCCAGTGAGGGACTTCCCAGCCAACTGGCTTTACCAGGGCAATTGTTTTTGAAAAATGTGAAAAAAACGGTTTTTCATCCGAAAAAGAGTGACAGCTCATTTTCAAAAGCAACATCAATCTGTTCAATCATATTTCGGAAGCAACTTGTGCATTACCAGTAGATTATAAATCCACATCCGATTATAGCTCTAAATGCCTTATTCAGGTAGCATCGGTAAGAATATTTACCAATATTTTAAATATGGCAAAATCTTGCATATCTTTTTTTGTTCTTTTTTATACGGTTCAAGGAACACGCATGCGTTATATGTAGTACTCGTCTCCCCTATTATAATTAACCGCCAAGTTATACGGCCACTTCGTTTTAAAGGACATAACGAATGCATTTTCAAGAAAATCAAAAATGGTCCCGACTAGCGCGTTACCAGTTTTCACTAAAAATGTATTTATATTTTTAATTAAATTCACACGTATCAACTTTCATAACTATTATTGGTTATGAACAGTACAAGAGTAGAATATTAACCTGCGCACATTCCGTTTGATATCGTTTCCTTTCCGCGAAACTGTACATTTATTTCTAAAAGAATCACCCGTTTGACTGTTTTCACCTTTTCCATCAGAACTTCGTAGTCACAAGACCTAATCAAAAGCCCGTCTAGTATGTGATGAGGACAGTTCCCACAGTAAATATAATCCACTAATAAGCATATATGCTTTGCTTGAAAGTCCAGCAAAAATTGAGAAATCCGATGTTGAGGATCTGCGAAGTGGTCGAAAACTTCCTTTTTGCCATAACTCCAGAAAGAAGAAGCGTGCAGTCTGACATGATTTATGTCAGAATGGCATGGCTGCCCAATATACATAACCACACTCAATGGAATTGTGCAGCTTCTTTAAATAAAGTTAGATGTGTTTATAAAAAACCACAAACACTTTCTCTTCAACCTAATAATTTGTATAACATTGTCAGTAAGGTATCGCAAATGGGAAAATATTGTCAGCCTTTCATTTCTAGCCGTCTAACTTCTCTACATCGCGCCAAGCAATCAAGTTAGACGAATAGAAATGAACGGCTGTCAATATTTTCTCTTATGCGACACCCTAATTGTCAGGTCATCTCTGCCAGTACCTCCGACCACAAAGGCATTGGGTACGTCGACGCGAACGCGGATGCATACCTGACGTGCTCGGACGGCGGTTCTTGGCTGGTATGACTTTTAAAGGAGCTGTGCCACGAACTTTTTCGACTTTAAACTGGAAACGCCGTTCGATTTGTCTCCCTCTAATAGTTCACATAATACCTTTAAAAATAAGGTGTTTTCTCTATCTAGAGCAAAACATATACTAGAAAAATGCATTTCGTCAGAAAACAGTTCTTGTTCACTCGAATATATAATTTACTGAAATGGCATGAGAATCAGGAAGAAAAAGGTTCGCCCTTGCTCTTGCTGAAGTCTATCTCATGTTTTTCTATAACTAAAGCTAGAGTGTTTTATTCTCTGCATGACCAAGTAATTTAAGGGTGTTAGCTACGGTCTGCCGGACGACGTCCTGATCGCATGTATTCCATAACGATCGACACTACATGCTGAACGATACCTATCTGTTGTTTCGGATAATCACACATTTTTAGAATTTTTTGTGAAAAGAACCATACAAATCTAGAGCAGATTTTATTAACAGAGATTAGAAAAGATGAAAGTCTGTATAGACAAGTAACCAATCGATAATGGTCACCAGATTTCATAGCTTTCAATCGCAATGTTACTGGTGATTCGTATAGCTCTTTTAGCACGCAATCAATATTCCTAAATATTTGATAAACGAGGGGAAAGGGATTTAAGCAATTTCATCCACCTCATGCTTTCTTTTTATTGTTAGCACGGGATTTTTGATACATCAAAAAAAGTGCATCGATTAGAATAACTGTGAACATTGACTAATAGAGGGAACCGTTAAACGAAATGGTTGAACACTAGATCAAAAATGCGGACCTGCTGTCTCTCACAAGACCTCGATCGAAGGTATGCCATACATTTCAATACTGCGAATACGGCATGTGTGAGTGGTAAAATTTTTTGTCATCGATATCAATATTAAAAATAGAAATGTTGTCAATAGCCAGCAATGTGAGAATTTCCTAAATGAATGCCAAGAATTTTTGGTGAAATACGCCAATGGGACAGAGATGACGGCGACGCACGTCCGTTGCACAGCCACTGGGTTTATCGATGGCCTAAGCATTCTATTTCATCCATGACCTGTGCACAGTGAATTATGAGAATAGCCGTACCAATGAAAAAAATGGCGAACCCTCTGATATTTCATTTCACTAAGCATCTATTATAATATCCCGTAGCTACTTCTGCTTACTTCACTTTTCTTGCTATTATATAAGTGCAAGAAATATCCCTATTTTGACGCCCATGAATTGTTTTCTCCTTTTATTTTCACCCTAGAAAATCCCGAAAGTTTGTAATGAAACGCAGAAGGAAAAGCGCTGGCGCTATCAGAGACTTTAGGGCAATTATCATTCGCTTAATCTCTACGGAGCATTTGTCTATCACATGAGAGGCAACCGCTCCGAGGAGATTAATCGAATGCTAATTACAATAAAGTCACTGATAGTGGCACTCTAGACTGAAGATCACGAAGAACTGCATTGAGGAATTCAGCCTTTTGATAAGAATTTCATTCGCCCAAAAAATCCATTCGTGTGTTCATTTTCAAGCATTATTTTCGAGTACAGAAATTTTCAAGCCGTTGTCATGAAAACTTTCTGACTATAGGCACGAAATATACAAAGGATTTGGAATCCACACAACAAAATTGACAAAGTTCAGTAAAACCAGGACAATTTGAAGCACAGTGTTTTGCGCTCTTCAGTTAGTGTTTTGTCCTATCTATAATATACCCAATAGGCCATCGAGATAGTCCACATTAGGGATCGCATAATGGAACGTTATTGACAGCCGTCAATTTCTAGACGTCTACTTCATTCCTAGCGGACGTATCTGCGAAGTGAGAGACGATCGCCAGGAATGGCTTTAGATGGCTAGAAATGAACGGCTGTTAATAACGTTCCATTATGCGATCCCTAGTCCACATAGTAGGGGCACCTTGTTGAGAAACGACTAAGCGTAAATCCGAGAAAAGGACAAAATGCTATCTGAGCAGCGCAAAACATAGTCCTTCAAATTGCTTGTTTTCACTGAACCTGGTCGATTCTGGGGTGTAGATTGTTTTTGCTCCCGGCGAGGCTGCCCTCTTTGAAGATCTCTCTCGGCTCAAACACTATATATTTTATCAGGTCAAGTGTGTTCTAGACTAATATAAAGGCAAGGAATCGAATGGACAACTGTTTGAGACCCGGTGTATACAGCCTGATTCAGGGAGAGAGGTGTCGGGTGTAGTAAAGGATAAAATATAAAGAATGGAAGTTATGGAGTAGCTGAAATGATTGCCAAAAAGCTAAGTTTCCATGGATTTTTACGGAAGAAGACCATTATTTTTCTGCAATAAGGGGCGCAATAAAGGTATCCATAGCGAAAGGAGAATTGGAAGTCATTCTGGCTATGTTGCTTCCTCTTCTGCTGACTGTAGCAGAAGTGCTGCTTTATTCATATGTGAGTTTGAAAGGGCACTCGTCTACTGAACTGGTAGGCGATTGCGACAGTTGCGAATTCAAGTACTATGAAATCAAATATATACTATGAAATGAAAACTCAAGAATCCGTTGGTCATTCTGCACACACAGAAAACACTTCCGATGTGTCGGTGGATATAACCATTGGATGGTAGTATGAAGAGCTAAATAACCATCCAGCGGTAGAATCCACCAACACATCGATAGTGGTTTGTTCTGTGCGTGAGATTGAAATTGGCTCGGATAAAAATATGAGATAGCGATCAGAATGTCAGGCACCAGAAGTCAACCATATTTCAGGTATCGTCGATTCCACTGTGCAAAACGAGAACCACAGGACTGAGAACTCAACTGAGTCAGTGGTTTCTGGCAGCAGATTTTGATGAGTGTGGGCTGACATGTGAAAACGTGGGTTTTATCAAGCTTTTTATAGGTACACCCCGCAGTGTCGATTTGAGTTGCAAACTGACTTAGACACGGTAGAATTACAATTTGCTATATCACGAATGAAAAGACTTGAAATTTTAGAATCGTCGTGTTCCGAGCTCTGGTTATATTATTCTTTCCCTTTTAAACCATTTTAGATGCAAAAAATGCGAGTAAAGCTCAATCAACGGGATACCGTGTCTAATTCAGTTTGTAATATCTGACACTACGGTGCCGCATGCGAGCTCTGCTCGATCTTTTCCCCCACTCTTCAATGATGTATTAAAGCGAGCGGTTGTGATTCGATCCCTCTTCATTTGATCCCCCAATTTTGCGATTCGAACCCCTGATTCGAACCCTGATCCCTTTACACCTCCCATGAGAAGAAATGAGAGGAACGTGAATGAGTGGACGTAGTTCTGGACAACGAAAACAGACCTTCATTTCTCGCCGGGACTCCCAGGATCGATTCCGATTGCGACACCCTACTATAGGAAATACAGTAATACGGTGTGATGAATGACTTCAGAACTCGACTTGTGAGGCTGTAGCGTGGAATGAAACATCCACGAGATGTGCCCTGTTGGGGGGCGGTCGTCAGCGGCAACACCTGTCCCTCTCACTTCGTCCATGAGCAGCAGCAAGAGTGCACATACTTCAACTCTTGTGGATGTACGCCAGTCCCACGGTCAACGTCGGTCAACGGAATTACGCAATGCCCGTTAGTGAACTTGATCTTCTATAAATTATAGACTATAATATTTAAAAACTGCCGTGAACTTCATTGTATGTAATGGCATTTTTGAAAGCATCTTGACAATTTCACATAATTAGTGGGCACAAGCAGAGTCGTACGCACTCCTTTGCAGCCGAGACCGTAAGTGCAATTTCAATCTGTTGGTGGAAGATGATTGCGTGGTCTGCAAAGCAAGTGCACTGCAAAGCGATGGCGAGTCGCGGTTAGTTCGTAAATTTATTTCACTTGAGGGTCAGGAAAATGTTTCAATTTAAATATGGATGCACCACAAATATGAAAATCACGTATTAGGGTGTTCGATAATTTCGCGGAATTTTTAAACCAGAAATATAGGCAATGCCATTGTAAATTGATCATATGACTATTACGAGACTATGAATTATTTCCCTCCTTTCTGTACAATCCGCATTTGGATTGCTAGTCTCGGCTTTTTAAATGACTCAAAAGTGTCCCGCAAATCACGACCATATTCGACATGTAATATTCAATCAATTCCGCCCCAGCCATTCAGCAGCCGAAGAGCTGCGACAGCTGCAATATATCAGGCCGGTCACGTACTGATCGTAAGGCTCACAATGGGTGCCTGGTACACCTTTTTTCTAACCTATGTGTTTTGTATTTTTTAAAAATAGTCCATACCTGGGCGAGTAACATAAGGGGGGTGATAGCTCGTGAAAATGCTTTTTCGATTTTTTATGAATTTCCTAAGTTTGACTATGACGAAAGTTTCCGATTTTTTCTCG
>JACMIF010000016.1:0-24870 GCA_014805445.1 Diplogasteroides magnus | reverse complement strand
GTATGTGATGAGGACAGTTCCCACGGTAAATATAATCCACTAATAAGCATATATGCTTTGCTTGAAAGTCCAGCAAAAATTGAGAAATCCGATGTTGAGGATCTGCGAAGTGGTCGAAAACTTCCTTTTTGCCATAACTCCAGAAAGAAGAAGCGTGCAGTCTGACATGATTTATGTCAGAATGGCATGGCTGCCCAATATACATAACCACACTCTATGGAATTGTGCAGCTTCTTTAAATAAAGTTAGATGTGTTTATAAAAAACCACAAAGACTTTCTCCTCAACCTAATATATCTAATAGAGCCGTGAAGTCATGGACCTATCATTTGAGAAGCCAAGGATTTAGAGGATGATTTCATTAGTGGAGGGATCCACTGGACTTTTTGGAGCCGTTCTCTCGGCATGGCTAATTGATAAGCGTTACGATGTGGTCTGACTGTGTGAAGAGAATAAAGTCATCTCCTTTTTTTCTAAGAATACTGACGGTGCCTTTGTTACGCGGAGTTTAGAGTCACACGTAACTATAGAGAAATTGTGATAGAACGGATACATGTGGAGTCATTCAGATGAGGAACAATGCGACAAAAGACATGAGCAAGATACTGACAGCGCAGATGGAAATGCGACCAATCAGCAAAGAAGTAAGTAGACAGTATGGTTGGCAGTTCGACCTACTTTATGGGCTAGGCTTCATAGATGGTATATCTTCAAATATTAATGTTTGTGGGGTTGAAACATAACCCACAAAGTAGTCTGACACTCAACCGTAGACTATGGCCCATAGCAGACAGTTTGTAGGTGGACTTACGAGTTGCTAACATCTCATTATCATCCTCCTCCACAAGTACCAATTACTGTGGCCGCCTTTTCACAATCTCTAGTCTAACCACAACACGGGACTATGAGATGAAGATCGGATGCGTGCTATGGTATCACACGCATCAATTATTGGTGTACTATCTTTTTTATCTTTCTACTAATTGTAGGCATAGGCCTGTGATTACGAGCGCATGATTACGGTTATGCCATAAGTTTCTTCATCCCCTAGTGCACTTTAGTTTCGCACATGTCATCACATGAATATTGAAAGACAATAGAATGCCAAACGAATTTCGGATGAGAAAGAGTTTTATGGGTCGACAAATGGTTCCGGGAAGAAGAGTAAACTCACAGAAAAAATACTGCCAATCCCCCCCCAACTATTCAGATTCAAACTGCCAATGATGACAGTTTAACTGCTAATATTGACAGTTTGAAACTGATTGGTGGAGGGGCATCGGTAGCATTTCTTCTGAATGAATGCTGGTTGCAGGACTACAATCGAATGATCGACTCGGTTCACCACAGATTCGTGCCAATGGAGGAGGAGATAAAGAAACAGACCGTCAATGATATCATGATCATCAATGACAAATGTCTTGACGCAAGGTAACAACGCCCTAGTCTCTTTCGCAATTAATTTACAAACGAAACACGAGATCGTGTGCACTACTCGTCATGAGAGTTTGAGACCAACATATGTACTTCTTCCTAATGATTCCACCACACACAGAAAAATAAATGTCATTTTTGTCATTTTAAACTTATGATCTGCCGCCTTCAGCTTCAAAATGGCACTAGTTGCAAGAACAACTGACACCTTTTTTGAATTTTTTGCCATTTTGAAAGATAAGGTGGCAAATCCTAAGTTTACAATGACAAAATGTCATATATTTTTCTTTGTGCAATTACAGACGCCGTCGTCGAAACTTCTCCAAAGAGACCACGGAGATTCTGATGGCATTCTTTAATGAGAACATCGACCATCCCTATCCAAGCGATGAACAGAAGCAGATGCTGGCCGCGCAGTGCCGTATGACCGTGCAACAAGTGAGAATTCAAATGAATAAATGGAGAAGCACACACTATATGGCACTTAGCTACTATGTAGTAAAGTGCCTAGTAGACCATCGATGAATTGAGAGTTGGAATAGTCACGTTTGAGAGTGCATCTAAAGATCAAGAAGCTAAAAGTGATGAACCAATTAGGCAGTAAGTGTGTTGTTGTGATACTCGATCTACTATAGATGAAAGATGGTCCTGGTACACAAAAAAAGATTTTAAATATTTATTTTTTTAATATGAAATCGCGGCGAAGTGCATCCCACTCCTAAGGGTGGACGTTACCCTGAACGTTCCAGAACTGACACATATAAATTTTCCGGCATGCGTAACCGTAAAGTAAATACACGTGCTTTCCCGCTAATTTCTATGTTACTTTAGCTAAATATACTGCACAATAGGCGCATCAGAGATTTCTATTTTCTAATTGGCACTACAGAAACGCCATGTGTATGGGTATGAATTTTCCGGTCATTCATTGTTCAAGTCTAATCACAGATCCAAAAGTAAGTCGAATATGCACTTGTAACTCTGTTCTTGAAGAAGGACGATCCATGTGATCACTAACCAGTAGGGTGGACAAAGCCATTTCGCAAGCGCTTACTTATTCCAGAGCGGTTGGTCAAAATTACGCAAGCCTTGCGAAAAATGTAAGGCTTGCGAAAGGTTTTTCGGGTTTTTATTTGCTTAAACTTTCTATACAGGGCTGAAATTTTGAGAGTAGCATCAGCTAGCGTGAGGCAAATTTCAACAGCGATTTCATGATTTTTTTGTCAAAGATCAAAGATCAAAGCACAACTTTTGATAATTTCCAAAAACTACCCACATATTGCATGTCAATGGACAGAGAATCCACTAATATGTCCAAAAACCAAGTTTAGCGCCAAATTCTGTTATCGGGACATCGAAAGGAAGTCCTTGAATTTGACAAAGTTGACGTATTGTATGAATATTGACATACTTCATTGTTTGTTTGACACCAGAACATTTCAATAGGCATCTTGAGTCGATAAAACATCTACAGTAACGAATATATACACATATCCTTTGGCAAAAGCGAAAAAATGTTTCGCAAGGCTTGCGAAAGAATGGCCGCTTTCGTAAGCGCTTGGGAAAGAATGAACCGCTCGCCCCGCTTATGTAAGCAGAAATGCTTACTTTGTCCACCTTACTAATCAGTAGGGTGGACAAAGCAAGGCCATTCGCAAGCCTTGAATCATTCCGCGCGGTGTCACCGCTCTTACGCAAGGCTTGGCTAAGAATGAACCCTTACGCAAGGCTTGCGTAAGGAATCAAGTCTTTCGAAAGAATTCCAGCTAATTTGTCTCAAATAATGCGAGGGAAATTGAAAGTTTGATCGATTTTCTATCGTCAGATACAATTTATGATTGTGTGAAGGCAACTCTTGAGTTAGAAAACATTTCATATCGCAAACATGGATATGTGTCTCTGGCATGGCAAACATATGCCACACTCGCCAAACCATAGATTTCGCTATGGAAATCAACTATCACTAGGTTCTAATGATGATCTATACCTGCCAAGATGCACAACCGTATGGGAATTCAGGTTGTCATGGTACTTGTTTGCACAGTGGTGAAATTGTCTAAGTCTTTCTTCTACTATAGCACAGATAAGGAGATTCATCCCATCATAAGGATATTGAAATAAGTTGTGCGATTAATATCGACAATATCGAAAATGAAGTTTGTTTGGGATTTAGTCGACCCTCTGTTTCGCAAAGGCCTTTCATAAGCGAATTTTCTTACGCAAGCCTTGCGTAAGAGAGACGGCTTAGGCAAGGCTTGCGTAAGGAATGACCGCTCCCCTCCCTTATCCAAGGAGAATGCCGTGCTTTGTCCACCCTACTAATCAGCCATTCAACAGCATCTACAAGCTGTTTGCAAAGGACATGAAACAAAGAATGCAGACGGTTCTTGATCAGTCACAGTCTCGTCAAACTAACGTTAAGGTATTCGAGAGTGGAACACATATTCACTTTGCAACAAGTGATCGAAACACATAAGGAGTTCTAACTTTAAGAGTATTATAATGGGCGAATGGAATTAATCTATATGATGTTCTCTGACTTTCTCCAAGGCGTTCGACTAAGTCAAATAAAACGCCGTGTAGACTGGGCTATAAGAACAATGTGCAACTGTACTATTAGGCTCACGAAGAGGCACGCCTTGATTTAATAACAGTTGAGAATGGAAACTGTCCACCATGACATCGTATAACGAGGAGTATATGAATATCATATCAAATAATAATTTTCAGCCAGGAAGAATGATGCGATGTGATGTGATGCGTGCACAGTTCTCACATAAACATCGTGAGAGAGATGTACAGAATTGGCAAGTCAAGCAGCAAAGTAAATAAGTGCCCCATCTATATTGAGAGAAGATTGAGACAAGGTGATGCCATCTACTCAATTCGGTTCACTACATTTCTGGGAAGAGTGCTTAGAATGCTAGACTGTGAAGTGAGAGCGAATGATGAATTCCTCTAACAAAGATAATATTATCGTTTATGCGAGGTCTAGGAAGAAAATGGTCGAAATGGCTTTACTTGCCAATTCGGTGCATCTCCACTCATGCAAGGAAAATATGCAAAGTATTCCTGGAATTCCTAAATGCAAGGAAAACGGTATTCATGGTCATGCGCTCAAGTTCACCAAGCACAGGGCCCATTAATTAAGTGAGACTATAGTGGATCATGTGATCCATAAATCTTTTACAATAAATTAGCGTGCCGTCTGAAATGACAGACTAGATCAAAACACGCATTCGAGGCGGATGAGCTTTTTGAGCTAATCAGAACCTTCCTGGCTCACCGAAGTCCACCAATGAAATTCGAGATACAAATGATGAATGCTTACATTCTCACAGCAATGCTCTGTGGCAGTAACAACTGGCCGATAAACATGAACCACCGTACAAGTGATTGAGCAAAGGATAATGGACTGAGCAATGGCTGGCGTAACTCCCTCTGACAGAAAATCAAGTGACTCGCTCCAAGGAGTCACAAAAGTCAAAGATGTGAAAGTTGAAACAGGAATAAGTAAGGCCATTTCGAAACGACGAATCTCTGGATATTATTTTGCGCAGCAATGTACGCCCTGTTATTATTTCCCCTGTTGTTACCATAAATATGACATCATCCTTCCCTTTGGTGGAATCATTTCCTTTTCCTTTGCCGAGAGGAACTATCCAAATGCACATTACTGGACTAAGCAAGCACGTGTAGTTGACTTTGATTCATAGTTAGCGCATAAGAACTACACATTGCATTAGTTGACATAAAATGCTCTAAAAACTTAAATTGAATTTGAAAATAGGAAATTGCAAATTTCTAGAAATTCAACCAAAGCTATCAATATATGGATGGGCTTTGGAATTTGGATGAAGTTTGGCATTGGGCAGCGCTAGCCTCGATAATTTTGCCTTGAAATTATACGAGATATCTACATAGTTCCAGAAACACACCTAGTTAATTGGGGAGATCTAAAACATAGATCAACCTGATAATCACATTTTAAAGAGTGCCTTTTTCCTTGCAAGATCGGTACATGTTTTCGAGAATGAAATGCAAAGCTGGTAGAATGCGCCATCGTTTTCATTCCATTGCCGCAAAATTTGAATACATTAATTATGATCTATTCAAACCATCTGCAGAAGCGTGCTCAAGTGAAAGAAATTCTTTGGAACTACGAAAATGTCACGTTTCCAAGTCAATGCACAATAAAGTCAGGCGAGATAAAAGACCACAGAAAAAAGCAATATCATCAAAACTGCGATATACATCTGCCTTATAAAGTCACATAGGGGAAAAATATCTATCTAAAATATTCTAAAAACTGCATCACTTCAAATGCCTAGTATCTGCAAATAGAAGGAAGTAAATGGCACATGAACAAAGGTGCGACTTCTACCAACCAAGTAGACCGGAAACTAATATTATTATATGACACGTACGCCCCAAAACATGCAATGTCATAGGCAGGTGGAAGATAAGAACGAGAACCAATGATCGTAGGTAAGCAACTGGTTCGGCAATCGCAGAATACGTCAGAAGAGACAATCGACGAGACCTCTGCAACCTCCCATTCCACAACCAGGTGAAACATGAGAATGAAAATAATATGCGATTGAGAAGAAGTGATAAGAAGGATCTAGTTTTATCGTTGAGACCCAAATCGGATCGCAAATTGGATTTATTTACTCTAACTCATGGGCCAGGGGTTGTCTCTCGCATCTGATAGACAACCACTCGCCAATGAGTTAAAGAAAAGGAATGCGCTTCGCGATCCGATGGGAAGTCTCTAGTGTATGGATGATGTTCGAAATGATGATGCTTCAGATGTTCTGGTTCATCCTCATCAAAGCAAGAGTCTTCACGCACCACAGATTGGATACGAAAGTACTCTGTCGCACCCAATGACGGTAAGAGACTGGATAGGAAAACAATCCACATTCTCCTCTAATTGCTTCACCGGAAACAACATTTTCCACCTTGCTGCGTATGGCATCTGATTTTTAGCAGCGACAAAAAGTCACAAACTATGAAACGACGTGTAAACCGGGGATACTGATATAAGACTGTCAAATCTACGAAAACCTCAAACCCGGATAATAGCCAATCCGTCGCGAAAATTTCACCAGTAGGTCGAGAGCCTATTCGATAAATTCACAAGTTGGCTAATAACCTTTTGACAACATAATGAATATTAGCCAAGTTGTGGATTAATAGAATTGGCTATCGACCAACTTGTAAATTGACACGACGGATTGGCTATGATCCGTGTTTGAGGTTTTTAAAAAACGATTTCGAGGTCTTATATTGTTGTAGGTTCTTCCTCCCATTCACATCTCATCTCTTCCCATGCCTCCTGCTCTACTCAATATGCACGGAGAGGAACACGAACAGGTAAATTCTGAAATATATCTTGGAATGCATCTGTCACAATGAAAACAAGCAACACACACACACATCTACGTGTGAATTCGGGCGCACATTTGAGGTCATAACCACATAAGAATACCAAAAGACTGTGTGTGTTAAGTAAAGCGACTAATTAGTTGCTTACTCTGTTCGTGACGGAAACGTTCCACACCATCCAAGACAGGGGTTTCATGAAATATCTTTTTCTTCCGTATAGACTAATTCTGAATTGCATAAATCCATTGCAATTTTAAAAAATTACACTATACTTTGAAAACTACAAAATATTTCAGTTCTAACATTCAATTTTAATGAATTTGCAGATCTCTTCTCTCGTTCGTTCATCACTCGCATTCATGCAATGACCCCTACATATTTATTCCTTCATTTCTCTGATCATGTTTTTTGCATCAAGGACAATAGCGTCAACCCTACTGATTATAGCATAGATGTTGCTAACCATCTAATTGTAAGGACAGAATGTTGTGTATCCGTTTTCAGAGACGTTATAAACGTCATAAAAGAAAACATGCCTGTTGTAAGTCATCCCCATCGGGGAGTACCGTTGATAAAACTGTTTGTTTTTAAGCGACTGTAAATTGGATGTGCAATGACATGGGAAAGTGAGGGAAAGTGGTACTGAAATTGATGGAAATCCGTTAATAATAGTGTACGGTTCTATGGTATGTCTCGTTATACAGGTACTTCTTTGAGTGAAGACAATGCCTATGTGTTTCGTGTACGGAACGAAAAGACGTACGAGGACATCTGGTTGTGTACTCAGCCCATTCTCGAATGGTCCCTTCTGTCTCTCTCCCTTTTTGCTGCCCAGGAACCAATCACACTGCCAACACGGCAACCAGCCAAGGAGACAATGCAGACGAAGAGGCCTGGAGACACTTCTCATTCGTCTTTCCCTTTCGTTCATTCAAGACTTAACAAGACCCTTCAACCCACAAGAACGCCGCAAGCAATATGTAGTGCTACTTCAGTTCGTTTTGACTTTGAGCACTTCTGTTCTTGCATGTTCCCAATCTCAATCATCCTTTTCCAATCCCCTCTACTCTCCGCGTGTAATAAATCCACCGCACTTTTATGGGGGGAGATCGTCATTACTCCTGCCAGGTGGCATAGTTGTACTACTACACATGCGAACAACCTCATTCCCTTCTCTGATGTCTGTCTGGCCACTTCCTCTGCGAGACTCCCATAACTTATTCTCTCCTCTATAAGGAGATGTTCCTTGAGTGTTCTCCCCATTCTCTTTTCCCATACCTTCTCCCTCTCCCCTGCATACAACGTGGCTGGAAAGTGGGACGCGACGATTGGGGGGAAGAAGAGTTGAGGTCTCACTCTCGTCCTCCTACCACCAAACCATCTCATCCCCAAATGTTCAAGGGTGGGTGGTAGGCAGATTAGTTGCGAACGAGTGAGAGTAGCCCCCATTCCTCTTCAACAACCATTAATCCCAGATGAGATCGTGTCTGTTGTCATCTCTCTTCTTCTTTCAGTCTTATACTCACTCCTCACTCCCTTCCCGCACATACTGTCTCTGTTACAGTTTGTATGCGAATTCGGTCATGTTTTTCGTTGTCCTATATTTTGAAAGTTATGATTTTGCGCGAAACATATCAAATCTCGCATATCAACTGCCAATCCAAGTATCTGTCTGCAATCAACGTTTTAATAATAAAGGATCGCGTGGATATAAGCGATCACATCAATTAGTCGGCCTTTGATCCTCCTCTCTGTTTCTCTTATCTCTCTCTCTCTGCAACGTGTACTCCTCTCTCGTGTGTCCACTCTCAACTTCCATTGCTAGGGGGCACAAAAAAGGAGTGCGGCCGGGTATTATCCACGTAGAGAGTGCTGTGTGTTTTGTTTGTCTTTGGGAGAGGGCTGAGGCAGTTAGTTACATGGCCCCACTCATTGGCCACCCTCACTCTAACTCTCACTCTCTTTCTCTTCCTACCTTCTGAGGAGGATACAACAACTTCTCTTTCCTTCTCCTCTGCAACGTCCGTCCCTTCATTGATTGATCGTGTTGGAATAGCGAGGTTCTTCCCTCTTCTCTCTATAAACAGCCAGTCGATCCTCCCCCTATTCGCTTATTGCGAAAGTAGTTGTCAGCAACAGTTGCGTGTTCAATTTGCAATGGAGTTGTATCGTGTTGATTCTCTCTTCTTTTTCGTCCCTTCATTGTGCCACGTGTCCGAACGGTCGCGGGCCCTCTGGCCACTTTCCCCCTTATCGCTCTCTGTTTCTGTCACTTCCCCTCCATTCCCTCTCATATATTCTACTTTCACCATGAACTATCCGTTGCAAACGCGGCGTCTTTGCACATTATAACAAATGTCCATCCATCTCTGATTCATTCTCTTTGCAGATCTCTCGCAATGGCGAGTGAAGTGCAATCCACACTGCAGGCCGCAGAGAATCTCGTGGCCGTCCTGGACAGGTATGCATTACAGTTTTGTCAGTTCACCACCCCCATAACAACTGCCGGAAACACGTTTCCCCATCTACAAGGAGTACGTTATTGGATGGGCGCGACGATACTTTCGTCTCCTCTTAGTCATTCCTTCACCTTATCAGCTTGTGCAGGGCACCTTTCATTCAAGAGGGCGACTCATGTGTATGCACATCAAGAGCGACGATAAATAGTTATGACCTTCCTCAATAAGAACCGAATTAGTGGAGAAGAAGCAGCTGAGGGTATCTCTAGACAGAAATCAAGTCCAGATTGCAATCTGGGAGCTGTTGTCCTATTTGGAAGTTAGCTGTAGAGAAGAGGAAGGAAGCCTCGTCGAAAAGAGAAGAAGATGGGGCCATGTCGGTGATGATCATGGCACAGGGAAATGGGGAATGTGAGCGAATGTGCGTGGCAGGAAAGAAGATGAGAGGAGCCCATCCAATTCTCGCAACATTCCTCCTCCTTCTCCTGAGAGCCAGAAATGAGGTGGAAGAAGAAGGAAGAAGAGTATGGAAGAGGGTCCGAGATGGAGAAGGCAGGCAGGAGGGGCCAGCCCTCTTTGTCATCACACATCAACTTTGTCTCCTGTCCCCTCTGGAGGTCCCTTCCTTCGTCGGTAGTCTCCTCTCCTTCCCACTTTGCACATCCCAACACGGGACAAATGAAATGTTGTCGTCCGTTCGTCGGACCTCCGCTTCTGATCTTCTCCCCTCTTCTTTTCCTCTCTTCTTCCTTTGCATTCAATGTCTTCATTGTGTGTGTGCTCCTTCAACTTCTTCGTTTATCCGAAGATCTCGTTATATGGCCAACGCCTTCATTACTCCTCACACTTCCATCGTTTCCTCTTGCATTCCTGTTGAGGTCCTCGTATAATTAGTCTTTCACTTTTTTCTTCTCTCATTCACTCCAATTTCTGTCATCTTTGGGAACACATAAGAAGAGGAATGCAAATGAGTCCTCCTTCTCTTCTTTATCTTGCTCCACTCAATCCTTCCACAACGCTGCTTGCTCCTGTCTTCTAAGATAGGATTCCCACAATTCCCTCAACCTTTTCTCTCCTTTGCCACAATTCTCGACAGTATACACA
This sequence comes from Diplogasteroides magnus, assembly GCA_014805445.1. NCBI lineage: Eukaryota > Metazoa > Nematoda > Chromadorea > Rhabditida > Diplogasteroididae > Diplogasteroides > Diplogasteroides magnus. The sequence continues at coordinate 14,483 of JACMIF010000016.1, read as the reverse complement.
TTGAATGCTTGCACAGTTGCGTCCATTCTCGATTCATCGGTGTCTCCACACGGAAAAATACTACCGATCTGTCCGTGGACACTACCGCTGGATGGAAATATCAGAGCCGAATCCAGCAGTAGTGTCCACCGATAAATCGGTAGCATTTTTCAGTATTTTTCATTCGTGTGTCTTGTTCAGGATGGTTCTTCCCCTCACTAGGTGATGCCCACTCCCTTCTGCGCTTCATCGTCGACTCGTCGACCCTCTACCCTCAAGTCCAATGGAAGACCGAGCAGCCCGTGACTCTTTCTTCCTTTATGAGGGTGCCTCAGGGGGAATGTCTTCCATATCCATATTCCTCCTTTGCTTTCTGGTGTTCCCTTGCTCAATTGAAAGTGACACAAGGGCAGCTTCCACCGCACACTTCAGCTCTCAAGCACAAAGAGGTCATAGTGGGATGGATAATGGAAGAGACGGGGATGATGAGGATGGCATAAGGAACGATGAGAAGAGGAGGAGGGCTAATTGCCCTACTGATACTCTTTGAGTCCTCTATTAGCCCCATTCATCCCATCAAACGGCTGTCAAATGTGACTGCTGCCAGTTGCATTCCATATTGAAATGAAGCTTGGTTGACACAAAGAAGAGTTGTCGCCTAATTTCAAATGGCCCTATTCCTTTCCTTCCTCATGTTCCCCAGGGAGTCATCTTTTGTTGCCTCTTTCCTCTCTTCGAGTGTGATTGCTGCCGTAGACGACCAGTTGAGAGTGTGTCTCAATGAATCCTCGATGAGTTCTCCCCTAAGCTCCGCCTTTACTTCGCCTCCTCCTCCCTCCCTCAACTCAGTCCATCCTCCACATCCTCATCATTCCATGCTCTGCGTTCGATCCCAGCAGTCGTCCTCTCTTCATTTTAGTCACCATGATTGGTAAGTGGAGGGGCAGATTGTGTGTATGTCAACGGGTCATTGACCATGCTATGAGATTGGACGGACGACCATCGTTCATTCTCAGATAGGAGAAGAAGACAAGGAAGAATGAGATGGAAGTGGAGGGAAATGAGAAGTAGAACAGAACCCGTGCAAACATTGGCGAGAGTTTGGTGGGCATGGGAAAGCAGTATGACTTATTCCCACTACGAGATTAATGCAACGGAGGCTATATTGCAGCAAACTTGAGCAACACTCACAGCCTTCTCCTGGATCAGCTAAGAGTTCTTCGAATGACAGTGGAATGGCTGAGGAGGCAAGGAAGGCTTCAGTCAGTCAAGTAAGTCCCATTTATACGAGAAGAACAACGTTCAGTTAATCCATGTAGATGGCAAGTGCGCATGACTTATTCATGACTTGGGGACATCTTTGAACACACGATTTCATTTCAGCCTAAGCCAGTGGAGAGAAAGGCATCTCGACTCTCAACGTCTTCGGTGTCTCCTGTACTAGAACAACTGGAGCAGTTGATAGTATCCGATGAATGGCTGGGAAGAGACGAGGCTGCCATTCCACTCGTGAAGAACGCCAAGTAATGATTAGATCAATTCCCTATTGAGACACATGATTGGCAGGAATCGTGAGGGCGCTCGTCTATCTGAACTTGGTAGGACTCTTGTCACCTCATCGTCCCTCAAAGCATACATCGACCTGTTGGGCAGCCATCACAAGCAGAGCATTGCCTCGTGGCTCTTCGGCAACACCTCCGCCACTTTCGCCCAACTCTTCAGATTCCCAGATGCCCAGGTACATTCATCTTCTTCTTCGTCTAGACTCCTTCCAGTATCGTACTTGGGAGTAATCCAATATACTTTCAGGTCTTCTGTTCGGACAATGAGAGTTCCCTAGCTAACGCCATTCGAGGAGGAATCGGTAAGTGGATGAAGGAGATAGAAGAGACACACACATGAAAGAGGCTGCTGCTGTTCCTATAAACGGGCGTTGGCATAAACAAAAAAGTCTTCTGCGGCCTTGTTTATGTCTTGTGGGGGTTGTGGACAGTTGGAGACAAAGTGAGAGGAATTGCAGGCCACGCAGTCAGAATGGCACTCAAACAGGCTTATGGAGGAGAATACGCAGTCAAAGGATGGAGGGCCTTTGTTGAACATGTGAGATGAGTAGGGACCGGATGAAAACAGACTGAGATACTCAGGGATCCCCAGTCGTGTATGTCTCTCCTGCACTTCACTTGGACGTCACCTCGTATCTGGCTACAGAGTTTGGAATCGCCGACGTCGTTGTCCTTCCCAAAATGGAAGGAGATCTCTGTGAGATCGAAGGACGAATTGTCAGTTGATTCTTATTCTCCGTATGTATTATTCTCAGTCTGCATACAAATAGCAGATCGTAGTCTATGTTGATGAGTTCTCGTTGTGAATTGGCAATCGTATTTTTTGCTCAAATAATGTAAACATCATCGAGGGAGAAAGTTTTCCTTGCAGGACCATCATGCATTCGATCGGCAATTGGATGAGGACCTAGCAGCAGGAAAGAAGCCTCTTCTTGTATTAGGAGTCGTCGGTTCATCCATCCTCGGACAGAACGACATGATCAGCAAACTGCTCGATTCTCGCAAGAACAAATGCAGATTCTGGCTTCACATCGTGGGACAGGTACGTTCTTGCCTATATACAGGAAATTTACACCATTGTTGGCAAAATAAATCCGTCTCTATGCTTCAGAGACGACCGCGCTACAGGGGGCGTATAGAGACGGAATGAACTTTGGGGTTCACTCTGCCAAGACTAATGTACTCCCTTCAGGCCATAGCTGCTCTCACCCTTCGTGAGCCCACAGAGGTCCTCGTCCATGTCTTATCTCAAGTAGACTCCATGACTCTCCCCCTTTCCCTTTGGCTGGGAATTCCTGCAGCTCCAGTAATTGTGAGAATATTCACTAGTAACTTAGTCAGATGCAGTCTGTCTTCAGACCATCCATCGTTCTGTGGATGGGTACAAGCCGACATACAAGGCCAAGTTAGACACTCTTCCTTGGTGGGTGGCATCCCAATATCTCACCACGAAGAAGATCACGGACATGGTGGAGAACGCATATTTCCTGGTTAGTGTCCTCTAAAATCATTATGGGAGTAGAAGTTAGTTATTGCTAAACATGAACGAAAAATGCAAAACTTTGTTCCGATGCCGGGAATCGAACCCGGGCCTTGCGGGTGAGAGCCGCAAATCATAACCACTAGACTACATCGGATGGTGAGGGAGCTTACACACGTGTGCCCCTTGTTGCATTAGCTCCTCTACACTGTCAACTGAGCGGGGGAGAGTATAGGAGGGGAAGTGAATGTGAGGTCTTCAGAGCAAAGTCATGCTGAAAGGACTGTCTGGACTGGATCAGATAGAGATTGTTGGAGTGGACAATGCAGTGGAATTCGCTAATCGAGTATTCAAGAACCAATACATCGCCCCTTCCGTCCTTATCTTCAAGTACCGATACACTCATCTGAAGGAAGTCATTGATGTCAGTTGCCCTCTCTCTTTACTTCCCTGTTTATGTGACCCTCAATATCTTGAGTGGACCCACCTCCTTCCACAAACTCGTTATGACAGCCTATCACCCAAAATGGCCAAAGACACACGCAACATTCGCACTGCTTTACGAGCACAGGGACTCATTTACTGCGGGGGATATACATCACAGGCTTTATATATCGGCAATATCATTCGTCTAAACTCGTCGGAGCGGTTGTCTCTGAGTGCGATAGACAACCGCTCCGAGTGGATTAGACGAATTGAAAGTGCACTTCACTACCGATTTAGAAACCCTAAAACGCGTCCAAGTTTCAATAAGGAACGAAATCCATTTAGACGCAGAGAAAATTGGCAGCCCTTCCTGATGGAGAACGAAATGAGGAAGAACTTGCAAAGGCAAACAAGAACTTGGACATTGAATTGGAATACGCAGAGAGCCTCAACTGCTGGGTGGGTATTATGATTTCTAAATTGGTAAATCTATCGTCATTCTTATCCGCTTCACTGTTGTCTATGAAATGGTGAAACCATCGCGCTTCGGAGAAGAATGACGGCAAATTTACCTATTTAGAACCCCTTGTGGATATTTATAATTTATGATTAGTCATACTTATTGTCCATTACGAGAAGGGTGAAGTTTGTGTTTTCAGCTTGGTCAGGGACTCTTGGGTGAATGCCAACCACTGGGCATCCACATGATGGAATTGGGAGGAGTACATGGCACTGCATTCCGATTCTGTCCCCTTGAACACGCAGCAGGTACGAAATGACTATGGTTTTGCAGTTTGACACTTCTTTTTGAGTTATGTTTCAAAGCTATTATAAACATATTTAAAGATATATTCTCTGTGAAACTTAACACATGTCAACCTGCCAACCACAACAGTGACCGATTGATCCCAATTATACTTGTTCTGTTCAGCCAATAGTTCCAATATGGATCAAGTGCAGCGACTGATCAAGCAGCTATCTGAGGTGCGTCCCTCTCCCCCCATTCCATAATTACATTCGCTGCAGGTCCTGGGCATCGTGGACTCTACAGTCGCAGCGCGTAAACAGTTCTCTGATATGAGGGGCGATTTTCCTTCCCTCGCACAGTTGCCAATCTCCAAATGGGCTGGAGTGGGCGCAGTCTGGTGAGAAGAACAACATTACGTCCCTTGAGCATCCATAGATCATCATTAGCACATGATTTATGGAAAACGTCCATGCTAATGTGATCTTTCAGCTACGTTCCTTCAATCGTAAAGGAGACAAATCCTGAGGATTGGAATGAGAAGCAGAAGCAACAGGTGAATAGAGAAAGTGATCTGCGCCAATATCAAGCACATTTCAGATCACAATGTTGAACCTTGAACTTGTTCACACGCTACGATCGGTTGACTCGGCATTCTCCTCAGGAGAATCAACAGCGTGAGTGGCACTCAATCTTGACAATGGACACTGAGCCCATTTCAGTTTTGGAGTGAGTTGTGTCAAGTTCGGCATGCTTTCCGATGCAAAGGACCTCGTGGATCTAATGAATATGGTAGCACAGAGAGGAAAGGAAATCGAAAACAGCCAACAGGTAAGAAAGACTACAAATTGGCGGTCCTGTGCCACAGAACAGAAAAATATGGCATAACCCTTTTGTGAACATCTTCATAGGATGGCACGTATGTATCTTGCAGCTTTTTGAATGCAAATTATCTCAATGTAAGCTTAGTTATTCTAACAAACAAATATTACATAAATAGGGCTAGCTTCACATGTGCTTAACATTAACAGGATGATCACTCCTCCAGTTGACGTCACAGTATTCAAATTCCTAACGATAATTTTCCCTAAAAGATTTTTTGTTATAACATCTTTCAGATAGGTCCAATATTCTATTCTAAAAAATTTTTTACTGAAAGGTTTTGCATTGCTGGGCTCGAGTACGCTACTGCAAAGAAGTTATAGATAAAAAAAACTTTTTTTCTTCGAAAATGATAGTTTTGATTAAAAAGGAACCAAACATTCCATATATGTAGGTCATCACAAAAGAATAACACTTTAGAAAAAAAATTCAATTATTATTGAATAAAAACATTTCGACTAAATCAAAATTGCATTTTTGATCATAACTTACTTACCAATTTGAAAATTAAACTAAAGTGATCTACCAATTCCAAATTTTTTTCTCGTCCCCCTGTATTTATGATGATTTTGTAGGCTCCCCGATAAAATAACGAAAGTTTAGAAATTGGTCGATTTTACTTATTTGTAGATGGAGTCATTGAGCCTTCTAGACTCCTAAAGCAATACAATTACGTTCAGCAATAAATTGGCTAATTTTAGAATTTCTATAATACTTAACATTTATTATGAGACCACAAGAAGTTATAAAAAAGTAACTTTTTTGGGTTAGATTAACGTTAGGAATTCGAATGCTGTCGTCAACTGACGGATTGACGACATAACCCTGTTATGATAAACACGCGTGGACAAGGTCCACGCGTGTTTATTATGGAACATCTGTTTGGTAGCGGCAAGATTACTTTGAGATTGCGAAGCTAAATAACGCGAGGGTTTCGGAAACATTTCTCATTTTTGAAAAATTGCCAGTGAAAAGAATATCACGACAAGGAAGTAGGATGGTTATCTTTGGTTAGTCAACTGTTTACCATACCTGACTCGCGACGTCGTTCCGTCGTTGTTGCCTCTATAGGAGTATAAGCACCAGAGTCTTTGCCAGTGCGAGAACTGTGCCCGTCTGAAAGAAAGAGGATTGAAAGTCGTGGTGTACTTTGTGTACATTTTTGACCGTTGAATTTGCTGAATCGCCGTGGACTTTTTAATATCTGTTTTTCTTTTGTTTCTATCGAAGAAGCAATAGGTTGAAAAAATATTTTGGTTGTATGCCTCTGAATTAAAGACGCCGTCACTGGAGATTCTGAGTAAACAATTTTGAAAGATTAGCGTGAATGGGCATAGTCGATAGCATATGCATGATTTTTATTGATTTTTATAGCAAGTATAAAGTCGTAAAACGTGAAAGCAACGTCCAACAAGTACTGTAGCGGGGAGATCAATTAATGCAGCGAGAGGAGAGAGAGGAGGAATAGTATAGACGCTAGACAAAATGCTACCGTATATTTAAAGATTTCACAGACAGCATGAAAGTTGGGATGAAAAATTGCTCTTCGGAATTTGATCTTGCGCTGGAAATCAGAACGCTGGACAAAATCAGAAGTAGTGACGTCACGGGTTGGATAGAGTATACAGCGGTCGACCCGTAGACAACTATACTATAGGTTTACTAGGCATGAAAAACATTTCACTGAAATTTCTTTAATTCGGCGCCCTAACAATACAAAGAATAAAGTGTTTCAGTACCTTGACAGCTTGGCCGATCTTATTAGGAAAGGAATCGAGGCCGCCAACGAGGACTTGAGGAAGGAGAATGAGACGAGACTTCAACAGGAAGTGTGCCAAGTCGGGGGAATGATTACCAATTATATTGCTTTAGGGTGTCATGAGGCAGTTGCCACTGATGGGCTCCCTTGTAAATTGGCTCTCTCCCCTGGAACAGCCCAACATCCGCGGACGTTCCTTCAATCTCAAAACAGGTCCGATTAGACACTTAAGAAAAACGAAGCCATGTGCTGTCTACAGGAGAGATCCTCTCAACTGATGTCGTATATAAGCACAAGAAGGGAGACTCAGAGCAGAAAACACCCATGACTCCCATTGATACTCCACTGGTACAGTTTACTGAGTGATTATGGCACAATGTGTGATGCTCAGGTTCCCCATGACTTCTCCAAAGACTCAAAGGCCAAGGTGACCGAGGAGAATGGAATCACCCCTGTGAGCGAAGAGCCTGAAGCCGAACAGAACCGCCATGCAGAAGAAGTCAAGTCTGAGTAGTAACCATACGTGTGGTCCTCCTTTCAGTAGCAGCTCGTGTCATTCGGTTAAACGTGATATTGTTTCTATCATTTAGTCTTTTGTTCCCTTGACTGTGATCGCTTCTATTCCTCACCGGTCCCCCTATGCACTCACTGGCTTTCGCTTGTTTCTCAGTATCCGCGGTCATTCCCCGGTTTATTGCATTGGTCTAATCATTACTCTGCATTCCTTCTAGCGTGGTTAGCCGTAGTTCTCTGGTTTCCTAGACACATATGCATTCCTTACTACCATGAATCGTTTTCTCTATAGCGGGTGCAGGGTAGAGACGCATAATGTTGCGTACGTGGCACTGCGACTAGGGTTTCAAAAACGGATGTAGAGTGCTTTTCTCATTTGTCTAATCACCGCGAAGCTGTTATATATGGAACGTAGACGGAACTCCTCTGCGTAGAGTAGACAAATTAGAAATGTTCTTTACTACCGTTTTTGGAACAATAACAACGACTGCCTGCACCCATCGAACCTGACTGTATACAGAGACAACGAGAGACTATTATCACACTTTGTGCAATGTTGTACATGAATATGGGATAAAATTATATTTCACAACTATTTTCCAGTTGCACATGTATACATGATAGTGGACAAAAGAAATGTTCATACGATCAAAATTTACGTTTGGCATGCAAAGATTGAAAATTCAGTAAATCATCTGGACCAAATGACTATATTCCAAAAAACACGTTTGTTTTTATGATGTCAATTAATCCCATATTCCAAGAAACATCTGTTCATAACCACGAGCTCAATCAATTGGTACTGCAGGTGACTTGCGATAAGTGTCTCTTTTCATTTATACATACAAGATCTATTCTATCCCTGTAATGATCAAAGGTGCCGGTTCATAATATCTGTGCACTGTGATTACGGCTTAAATCATACGAAGAGTCGTAAAGTAGTGATTCAAAATATTTCGTTTTCGTTTCTGTATAGTTTGTTCGAATTCTTTATCATTTGAGTTTATCATTCATGGATACAAATTCAACGTGGAACCACGAGGAAAATCCAACAGTCGATCGAATTGTCGTGATATATAATCAAATTTTTGGTATGATCGTTGATATATGCAATACTTTATCTTGTATTACAGGGATCATTTACTTTACCACCACTATCACAGCAATTTATGCAGTTTCTTTTGATGGAGACAAACGAAGCAAGATCTATCGAAATTATCTAGCCGCGTATTTGGTATCTTATGAAACATCATTTGCAGTGAAATGTCATACATTTAGTGGTCTTCTCTATTTTTGGATACAATGAATTCCATCATGAGTGGAGTGGTTTACGCCCGCATCTGGGTTTTCTACTCGAACGGATTCAATTTTGGTCTCCCCGTGTCTGTCACAATGGTTGGCATTGTATTGTTCACTTCAGCAACGTACCCTCAGGTCGTCTTCATCGCCGGTCAAGGAATCGTCATGTCTTCGTTATTTGCGTGTGCCTTGTCTATTCAGCAGGTGCTTGGAATCTTTTACCAATTAACCTTGTGTCCGATCTAATTCAAGGCAGTCCTCCCTCCGGGATCGCCATGGAAGATGACAAAGAGGACATTCAATGTTGTGATAATAGCAATGTTGACGTGGCTCCTTGCTTGGATGCCCGTTGTTTTCTGGGGACTCACCGGATGCCAGTATAAACACGAAGTATTCCAACACATGTTAACACCTAGTAATCATCAGAGTCATTTTTAGGATATCCCACCGTCACTTCAGTGGGTTCGTTCAAAACGAACATTCGCTATTTTTCGATTCAACGACATGACATTCGTAACAATTGGTGGTACGTCAGTTCCTAGGGGTGGATGGACAGTTCCTCACAGCCGGAGCGGCAGCAGCAGCCCTTCCCGGCATTCTCATAGCGATTGTGTTCACTGCAGCATTTCACAGTCTCAAGAAAATGCCCTTGCAGAGCGCCGCATCAAAGAAGTAACAATAATATTTGATGAAGTGATGAAATCTACTTTTACAGATATCACAAGGCAACTATAATGTCTCTTTGGTGGATGGTAAGTGAAAACCCAGCTAAAATGTAGCATATTCTACAGGCGACAATCCCTGCAATCATTCTCCTTCTTCCCCTCTCCGCCATCTCTCTTGGAATGGTATTCAGGACAATCCCAAAAGGTGAAGAACTATAGTCAATCAATAAAGATGAGCTTCCAGAACTAAGTGCTTGTTTATACGCAATGATGAATACACACGGGGCAATATCTGCCATTGTATTGTTCGTTCGCAGTCCATCATACGCAAAGACATTGAGGCATGGAAGAAATGCTTATCTAATACTCTAACCCCTTCATTCAGAAATATTATATTGTTGAAAGTTTTCAAGGAGCGCATCGGGAAGTTCTACCATTCAGCCGGAAATATTTCAGTTATAAGGTTCCCAAATCAAGAGTCATGCTAAATATAGAAAATATCTTTTACAGTACAACTATTCAACAACAACACCACAACAGCAACTTTAACAGCACAACAACGCGTCGATATTAACAGAAGCTTTTAATGCTGACGAATAAACTGATGAAATTGAATCTCTGTCAGATGTGCATATCCGATAATTCAAAGAGCATCAGTTTCGCAACTTCGTCGAAGCTGTAATCCTTATGTTTTATTGTCTTTTCGCAGGAAATGATCGTGGTTGAAAAGAATTACAGTCAACGTGCTTGCAAGACATTCCTATCTCACAGCATCAATGATCTCACACCAAAAGATTCCTTTCCACGAGGTATTATAGAACAGGTGCTTTTTTCTATGATGAAAATGCATCAATGTTCCGTCATTGATTGTTTCCTTCCATACAGGCAGATATGCATCCATTCACTTACCTGGAAATATTGCTTGACTTCTTATTTGCGGTGTTTATTATCATCATGCTTTGCTATGACGATCTTCGCACTCCATTTTATATATTTTTCTGCTCCTCAGGTAAAAAATTTGCAAAAATGCAATTTTATTCTGTATTTTGCACAGGATTTTGTGGAATTCTATCATCAGTTTCATTTTTCACAGCAAACGAGATTGTGTTTACCAGAGGAAATGAAGTTGCGTACTTAATTAACTATGTAAGAACACTATATCATCCCAAACAATTTAATTCACAAGGCGTTCAACACAATCGGATCATTAGGAGCAACCATCGGAAAGTTTATCATACTCGTCCATCGCTACTACTCGTTGAAGACCATTTCATTGAGTGATTTGGTCTGTTCGACCATGGATAGACTGTGAAGATAGCAAACTCTCAGGGATGGACTACTCTACTAGTAGGAACACTGCTTTTCATCCAATTCGCACTACCTACATTATTCTGCGTTGTGAGGTTCGAATATTGTTGCATGATCGTTTTCAGAGGTCACTTTTCAGATTTCTGACCGGTGAAGTGAATTACAAAGAAAGCGATGGTCTAACGATAATCGAAGGACTATCGGAGAAAACTTACATTGTGAGAAAATTTTTAAATTAAAATCTTAAGCTGGACCGGTACATTCAGGCATACAAACCCATAATCACTGCTTTCTATGCCCTTTACATTGTATCAAGCGTACTTCTTACTGCATCGTCTATTGCAGCGTTGCGTAGACTGCTACGAATGGTGGATGTAAGACAAAACATTGGAAAAAAATTATTTGATGAAATATTCAGGGTGATTTACGCATAGGAATGATCCGACAGCAGAGAAATCTCTTGATATACGCAGTTGCATGTACCGTAGCTCACTTTGTGAAGTGCTCTCATCAGGTATTCACAATTAGTTAAAACTCGAGAGGATCTCTTCAGATCCTATGGACAATTACCGTCTCCTTCGGATACAAAACGTTATTTGGAATTATTTGGCCATTAGTGAGATGTTTACTCATTTCCATAACTAATTATTTCTTACAGTATCCCTTCATCAACGGATTAACTATCTTTTCATCTCCTCTGATGCTAATTGCACTATCATCTAATGTCAGAGCGGCCTTGAAAATGACGATGATCAAATGTCTTCGTCTTCTTATAACCCCTTGTATTCCTTGTCTGCGCGGTCTCGTCAATGGTATTCCAGTGTCTGACATCCCCGAGAACATTACACAGAGTGCTCACAATCAAATTAGCGGCCAGTAAAGAAATGTTGTTCCTGACGTTTTTCAAAGTGCGTGTTTTGGGCGGAAGACGAAGGACAGAGAACTGTCACATGGGTGAGTGCGATCATCGTCACACCGTGATGTCAATTCGATCATTCACCTACAACCACTTTCTCTTTTGTCATTCATTCTCCCGTCATGGTTAGCTTCTTCTCTACTATTAAGGGTCAGATTGAATGAACTGAACCCTGCGTGGAGACGACAAATATTCATCTTCGTTGATGTATCTTCTATACAAAGAACACTCGGATTTATTCAAATTTCCTGCATGTTTCTTCATTTCCTTTTGTATGTCGCTAAATAGAATGGATACACCTTCCTTTCATTCATTTCCTATTGTGTTTACAGAAAGCCATTATCTGCTTCGTTCAACGCAAGGATTCATAAATTACAGTTGCATTAGTGCACTCCCTTCTGGAAAAGGGGAGGGGAAGGAGTATACAGATCGTCCTTCCTCTTCTTCTCTGCTTCCATACTCTTGCCTCACACAATCCAACCTGTCACTTTCTTGTATCATTCGCCCTGTCCATGTGGAGATAAGAACGTCCTATTCTCTTCCCCTTCTAATTTTAAGCACTCGTATAGGGTTTCACATGCGAATCTTTTAGTGCATTCGTCGTGTCTCTACTCTCAGTCAGCGGTGCGGTTGTCTGCGAAATGCAGGAGCAACCGCGCCTCAGAGAATAGAGACATGCCGAATGCTCTAAACGACTTGCATTTGACATCCTAAACTCGTCGTCCTTTGCAGATGGTGCGTCAACTTTACATGGAAGTGCAACGTGAGAACAGGCACTTCTTCATTGATGAAGGAGAGACGGTGACAGTGAATGAGGTCAAGGGCCTTCTGGCACAATTATCCTCCCTTTCACCCGAAAGCTTCTCTCTTGCTATCAAAACAGTTAGCAAGGAGGGAAATGGAAATGATAAGGTGAGTCAGCATTTTCGCGCGATAATTACGAGAAAGTCCTCCAGGCGCATTGGAATCCACTCCCGGACGAGAAACAACTATTCCAGTGCTCAATTCCAGAGGCATTCGGAGATCCATGGGTAAGTTTTCGTTTTCTTCATCGTACAGTGAGAACATTACAGAATCCTATTCCGCTGGCCATTCTGATGAAGGGAGAAGATCTTCCTCTTCTCACAGATCTTTCCACTCCTGAGCAACTTGAACCCGATCCCAACTATGACCCTGCTGAGGAAGAAAGGCGGGAAAGAGAAGCGGAGGAACAGAGACGGAGGGAGCTGTGCGAGAGAATTGCGGAGGCTCAGAGATTGGATGGATTGAGACGACAAAGGGCATTGGAGAGGGCTGGAATCAATGATCTTCTACAACCACAACGCCCAGCAGTACATCCTCCAGGTTGGTCATTTCACTCAGATGACGAGACCGAACTTCTTCAGCTCCTATTGTCCAACAGCGACGGCGATGCACAATCATGTAACTGCATTCATGTCTATTACAATTTGTGTGCATGTAAGGTGAATTGAGAATATTTATTGCATGTTGCCATATAGGAGACTCTTTTACTTCGTCCATTCCAACTTTCGAGTATAAATTCCCAGGTAGATAAGGTGATCTCGCGAGCACGTGATTACGTTGAAATAGCCGGGGACGGGAACTCTCGTGTTGTTTTGATTTAGAGGAGGAGAACCTTTAACACACGTTACAGGTAATTAGCGACCACACCCCGGAACAAATAGTCATTGTAGTTTCCAGGGACCATGTTGTAAACTCAATTGTAGTACTAGGTAAGTGTATTGACACTAGGGCTGGCACTTTGACTCTTTTCGCAATACACCGCGCGCATGCAATTCATGAATCAAAATAAAAGAATCGGCTCCCTAATCCCAACTCATGAATCGGGATTCGTCAGCGATTCTTTTGTTGATATTTCCTATTAAACTATGGCCTCATGGCATGAAAATCGAAACAACAACTTCTACCTATGGGGTCTACAACAGATAAAAGAGACAAAGACACAGCTTTACTTTGCGATAGGGTTTACTCTTATGTCCTGGGCATTGTTTTTGACCGCTCAGCTCCATTAAGTGCAGCGAAAAGTTGCCTTCTAAATAAAAAAATGTGAGCTAATGTGAAATCCGTTGTCTATTTGCTATTACGGCAAAAAGAAAGATGTGTGATAGCGTGACCTGATGAACGGGGCCTCCCATGACGAGGGCGACCGCCATTGAGAAGGCGAAGAGAGAAGAATGAATCGCATGAATCCCGATTCATTTTCATCCCAACTCAGAATCGGGATGGGCAATCCCGATTCATGACTCCCAATTTAACTAGCAAATGAAGGAACCGATTCACTGAGCCGATTCACTCATGAGTCAAAATGCCTGCTCTAATTGACACTAGTGTTGCGTTTTTGACTGACAATCATTGTTGATTGCAAACATTCCGCGCGGTGATGATTGTCAGTCAGCAATGATTGCATTCATTCTGATTGCAATCAACCGGTCTCCAGTCAATGACTGGGAGAGAATGAATGGATTCATACGTTGAATCCAATCAAGTGAATGCATTCAACCATTGAATGGATTCAACGTTTTATGAATCCATTCATCCATCCCGTTCCTTTAATCACCGTATCAACTGTCAAAACGAGTCTTTCCCGACCAAAATAATGAAGAATGCATAACTTTTCATGCTCTATAGAATGATATGCTTTAAGTTAAGCAACTTCAGAAAAAGTAAATGATAAATTTTTCGTCGTCTTCGCAGCTACTGAGTTAGTTAAGTTATATATTAGGTTGGCTCATAGTAATGATAGATCTATTTTCACATCGAATATCTTCGTCCAACCTGATATTAGCCACTACCAATAATTATCATAGACTCCCCACTAAAGATATCATTCGTTGCCACTATCATGATCTTCTGCCGTGAAAAAGAGCAGCGGCGCGATTTTTCAAAGTTGGTTGATTTTTCGAACTCGCGCGTTTTCGACCCATTTTC
>JACMIF010000015.1:70466-101149 GCA_014805445.1 Diplogasteroides magnus | reverse complement strand
CAAAAGACGTTTGAAATCGGCGGGAATTGAACCAACGACCTTTTGGATGCAATTTTTTGAATGACTTCGGTGATTTCACAAAGATCGACTTTTCTCAAATATGTCCTCACGTATTTTTTTCGTTTGCATATCGTTCGAATCCTCTCCTCGCACTTCATTCTGCCGATTGTTTCTCATTATGCGCAAATGACTCGGTTTCCACCCACAGGAAGAAATGCAAAAAGTGAAGGTTGGCTTTTAATATATGAAAAGCCCGAAAATCATCTGAACATAGTAATGATATAGAGTGAACGCCTCAAGATCAGCATGATGAAAAAGACCAGATCGTAAAATCTTCATTTTGAAGCCTTTAGTGACGTGCGAAAGTTGCCGCAGCTGGGATGGCAGTGCCAAATGTCGCAACTTTATTCTTTATTCACTTTGCAAGATCATAACTGCAAGTGATAAGCCCAAGGGCTGTGAGCAATTCAAACAATTAAAATGATGAACGTTGATTGATTCGCATCCGTTGTTGTTGCGTAGCTGATGTGTACCATGGCGTGAGGGGACAGAAATTACAATAAGTAGTCTGAAATGTGCTTAGAAATACATGTGCTAAATGCAGAAGGGGAAAGAGCGAAAATTGAATCATCAAGAGAATTGATGAGAAAATAGGTCCTATTTACAAGAGAGTGGGAAGAAAGGACATCAAAGCCTCTAGACAACGGATAGATTTTCGTAGACAAGCCACGAGTGCTACTTCTACGAAATATGAAAAATTTTGCTGGGTCTATGTCACAACGTCCTGTAAGCATGTTAAATACAAGTATATACGAAGCAATGGTTCTTCGATAAGCTAACGGTTCAAGAGAGAAACGTTGACAACAACTTGTATAAGAGTCAAATTCGAATTTGCAACGCCTAGATAAACGTTTGAGAAATAAATATTGCACGCGTTCGACCAGCTTGGAATCGCCGACTGAGTAAGGATCGTAAACAGGACTAGCGTATTCAAGTATAGATCTAACATAAGTCTTATAAGCTAAAATAAGAACTTTGAGACTACACGATTTGATGCAGCAAAAAAGAAAGTTAACACGTTTAGAAGCAGATTTGCATATATTAATAATGTGTGAATGAACAGAAAGATCGTTTGAAATGATGAGAGCAAGATCTCTAATTTGACTAGAAACAGGAAGAGGAGCAGCATCGAATGAATAAGAAATACATGGATTGCGCTTTCCAAAATGTACAATAGAACATTTTGACGGATTAACAGACATCTGCCACGTTGAACACCAGGCTTCAATTAAACGAATTGAGTCTACAAGAGCGGAATTAGGAGAGGAATGAGGAAAGGTGGAAACCAGCTTGAGGTCATCTGCGAAGAGAAATAGATTAGTAGGACATTCATCAGCAATATCATTGATGAAGATTAGAAAGAGAAGAGGGCCGAGAACGCTGCCCTGGGGGACCCCAGACAACGTTAGAAGGGGAGGAAAGAATGCCATCGATCGCCACCCGCTGTGTGCGGTTTGACAGCCAATTGGCAAGTTAGTAAGGGGCCAGTTATGCCATAAGCGGCCAATTTATGAAGAAGTTTTGGATGTGACACCACATCAAAGGCCTTCCGAAAATCAATGTATAAGGAATCGGTGCAATGGTTTGATTTATGTGCGGTGAGGTTAGACATGTAATTGATTAATTGAAGTGCGGCCAGCACGAAACCCATACTGCGAGTCCGAAAGAAGATTGTTAGTGCGAAGATGAAGAGATATATTAAACTTAATGACACGTTCACAACATTTTGAAACACAACTCGTCAGAGAAATCGGTCTGTAATCAGAGGGTGAGTGTCGTTGGCCTCCCTTTTTATACAGCGGCTTGATTGTGGCCTCCCTCCACTGTGAAGGGACGACACCAGTTGAGAGAGAAGATGAGAAGATTAGTGAGAGTGGCAATGCAAGCGAAGTGGCACAATGCTTTAGCAGTATTGAAGGAATATTGTCAGTGCTCATGGAACATTTGTTAGGAAGCTTGAACAGATACCTCTCAATAATATATGGAGAGAAGTCAATATCTGACAGATGAGAATGGGTGCGATTGGTGAAAATGGGGACACTGCCATCGTCGGTTATAAAAACAGATTTAAATTGATCCGATAGTGCGGCTGCCTTCTCAGGTGGGGAAATGGCAATGCTTCCATCGCTCCTTTTGAGGGGAGCAACTTCAGCCTTTGATTTGAGCAGACCCCTCATATGAGTGAAGAGTCCCTTATTGGAAGAAAGAATGAGCCGTGCTTCTCTCCTGAGAAGTTCACGCCTAATGGCCCGGCGCACTTTGTTAGAGAATCTACGGATATTTGGACTGTTAGTACGAATGAGATGCGTTTTTATTTGAAGAAGTCGTGCAATTCTGCGTGATTGAGTTTTGGTGCGAGTAGTGGATAATGGAATAGTTGGTGTGGCAACGTTATTGACTCTTGCAACAAAACGATCATACATTGCTTGCACATTATCCCCATTCCTTAGTTCGCTGTACCAATCGATCCCTGAGAATAAGAGATTTGCCAAAGCATAATCCCCTCTTCTCCAGAGGCGATGCCTGTTATCACAACGATCAGATGGGGATAAGACGGAAGGACATGGAATGTCAAAGACAACATCCGAGTGATCTGCCAGACCAGCCACTATTGAGAGTGATTGAATGAGTGCTGAGTCAGTACAGAACACCAGACCGAGAACAGATGAACCACGTGTTGGACTCAACACATGTTGTGTTAGACCGTATGAACATGAAAAGTCAACAAGTGCATTACACTGCGTACATGAACGAATGAGCGAGAGGGAAGGCCAATTGATGTGGCGTAAATTGAAATCACTTGTGATTATCACAGGGGATGATGTGGAAGTAAGAAGGATGGAAATAGTAGAGAAGAGGAGGGAAGTGTTATTATTGTGATTAGAGTTGTAAATAGAAATGAAGCGAAAGGAGCGAGGGAAGGTGAAATCGAGAGCTATAAGCTCTAGGGAAGGTGGGGTAGGGATAGAAGAAAAATGGAAAGAAGGGTTTGTTAATATGCAGATTCCCCCGCCGTGTGACAAACGATCCATGCGCGCAATACAATAACGAGAATGAGTGACAAATGAATCAGGAATGCTGTCATCCAACCAAGACTCGCAAATTGACATTATGTCAAAGGAAGAATCAGCGGCATAGTCTAAGTAAGCTTGAACTTTAGATCTGAGAGATTGCGCATTGCTTTGCAAGACACGAATGGAAGATGAATGATTGCTATGAGGAGAGGTGGAGGAAGGGCAAGAAACATAAACAGAAGAGAAAGAGGATGACATATTGGAATGACTAGAATGAGGGGAGAGGGAACTCACGCCATGGCATCTGTCTCCTTCCTCTCCTTCTTCTTCCACTCTCGAGGCTTCACCAGTTCGATAACCGTCAGTCCACGTACACCATCTTGCCAGCGGAGTCGTTCCTCTTGATGGCCTCCTTCCATGATGCATGATGCTTCTCCAGATCCTCGACAGAGTAGTTCGGACGAGCCGAAATTGAATGAAGATCCTTGTCCTTCTTGGTCATGTTGAGTTGACGAAGGAAAGCTGTTCCGTCCTCGGGGGAAGTGAAAGTTAGGATGACAGGAGGGGGATCCGTAGCAGTTTTGGAATTCAGACGATGGAATTTCTTGGGGGTGGGAGAATTGATCGTTTCGATGAGCTCCTCCAGTGATCCATTCTTGAGGGGAAGTCCTTTGAGGAAGATTTGATACTTCCTCATGCGAGAATCTTCTTCGATTCGAACAGTCTCCTTGACGATCTCCCGAAAATCCGATGGGGGAACAGGGGATGGTCCATTGGGAGGAAAAGAAGTCTCGATCTTGTCCTTCAATGACGAAATTTCCTTCAGTGACTTGATGTAGAGTTCCTTGAGGGAAGCAATTTGTTCATAGAGAACAATGAACATAGTTTGAAATTGATCAGAAGTGAATCCAACTGAATGATCGCAATTGCCGGACTTAGAAGGTGAGAATGGTGAAGGCAGGAGGGAGCGCTTCTTGGGAGGAGGTCCATTTGAAGATGAGGCGGTTGGCTTCTCCAGAACACGTCCATTGCTGTCATAGTAGCCAGGGAAGTACAGTTGAAGACTCTTGCATACTTCGGCACAGAAAGGGTGAAGGCCCTTATCACCGGGAAGATCAGACAAGCCACTCGGCGTTCAGACAGAGATTCGAATACTTTGCCGCCTCCGTTCTCGAAGATGAGGCCGAATTGAGTCTTCATACTTCTCAGGGGTTCTAAGGGAACCTACAAGAGTGGTATATTTGAGTTTCAGCAGATTTAGCGGCCTAGTCCAGTTTGGCCACTGGTGTGTTGCTACTTACGTGACCGGCCTCATATTCCTTTGTCATGCGACACCGACTAAAGATAACATTACCTTATAAACAATGTGACGGTGCACAATTCCATTGATGATTGCGGTAGAGATCTTTTCAGAATAAAAAGATGAAAGAGAAAAGCAAGAAGGAGGAGGAAAATGATCTTGGTCCTATTGAAATCTGTTCCGGGAACAAAGACGACGAAATTTGTCATTGCAGTGGGGACGAAATCTGGTGCGACGCGGTATGATGAGTATGGCATTCAGGAAAAATCGAAAATTCCTTCAGATTGTGTACGAAGAGAATGGAATAGATGTTCGGCTTAAAACTCTGGACGTAAGAATCGTTGACATTGAGGTAACCTTATCGTACTTGTTCAACTATCGTATTTCCATATACAGTAAGACTAATAAAGTGGTTGTTTATTCAGAAAATCAAACCGGTCAAGGCGTACTTCATGAACAACGGCATTACAGCCATCAAGAGGGTATCACTGTGAAAAGACTCATCGTTTGTTTTACTCTTAAGAACCGCCTTCCTGAAGGAGCAGAAGAGACTCTCCAGGAGCTCAAGCTCTCTTACAACCAAGTAAGCGACAATATTACTGGTGCCTTTATCCTCGCCTGATTCAGATCAAGACCATAGACTCTGCTGCCTTCACGAGATTCTCTAAGATTGCAAAGTTGGAACTGGATCACAATCGTCTTACAACAGTCAAAGCGTGAGACTCATGTTTATATTTCACACTTATCAATGTTTCAGTGCTTGGTTCATCGGAGACATCGCTGAGTCTCTTCACCAACTCAATCTCGCGAAGAATCTAATCACAGAAATGGACGATGCAAGTTTACTGTAGTGAATCACAGAAGAAACTGTGCTTCCCCAGAAACCCTTCGCCAAGCTGAAGAACCTCAAGAAGCTCGTACTGGATGAAAATTCGATTAATCTCACGAAGGTGAATATACCTTCCTGTGAGAGTCCAGATGTATATATAGATGGTCAAATATGATTTCAGACAACATTCGAAGGACTGGAATCTCTGGAAGAACTCTCCATGGACTCTTGTGACCTCTCCGATATCGAGAAGGGAATACTGAAGCCGTTGAAGTATGTTGACACATCGGTTTTATAAGTCAGTCTTTTTTGGATGAAGCTTGAGTTTATGTTTCAGGAAGCTGAGATATCTTTCTCTGAGAGGAAACAGATTCACTGAGATCCTTACTGTTGGCCTTTCTGACCTTCCGTTGCTTGAAATGCTGGATCTTTCCGACACAAAATTGACCGAACTGTGAGCAGTACAATCGATCGTCGTCGCGTATGACACTCAAGAGACACGAATGATTACAGGCATCGCCACTCGTTCCGAGATAACACGAAAATTGCCACCATTAGACTTGAGAACATGGAACTGCTGATGAGAATCGACTACTGTGCATTCTGTGGTGTTAACGATCTCACGGTAGACAATACCATGGTCATCAGGAGCTGTTCCGTGTTTCAGGAGGTTGTTCTGGCCCACTCTACGAAGCTCACGACAATAAATCCAAATGCTTTTGGAGAGGCTGAATACTCAGACGATCGTATAAAAACACTCCAGGTACTGTAATGGGATATGTTGCATACGGTGCTATCACAGAGCCTCGATCTCTCCTATACTGGAATCGCTGAATTGCCAAAGGATCTTATCGACTGGACTTCAGTAAGTGTACATGAAAATATTTCGCAGACCTACTCTGTTATCGGATTCGATAATTCATTGCAGATGGTGAATCTGAACCTGGATGGACTTCTCCTCAATTGCTCTTGTGAGACAGGCATGCTGAAGGGACTCCCAATCGACTACCTGCTAGAACATCCCAGTCCTCGGTGTGTGCACTTGTCATGAACTAGGATAAGGTTAGGTTTCAGTTGCAAGTATCCCGAGTCACTCAAGGACAAGCTCGTTATGTCTCTCAGTTCGGAAGAATTATGCACTGGAAGAGTGAATGCTCATCTGGAAACAAAATATCAACTGAAGCGCGCATGGATCAAAGTAATTAAAATTATTTTCGAAAACTCATCTTACTTTCAATAGGCTTCGCTAATTGTTAGCATTTCAATTTTCCTCCAATAGCAAAGTGCACGCGTTCCGTTTCGCATGACGCGGTTTATTCAGAGGATCAACCCCGTTGTGTTGACGAATCTTGGCTTCATCGTTCTGGGGGCAGTACTGCTCATCGTCTGCTGCGTCGCTATAGTAGTCGTCATATACAAGAAAGGATATAGGTCACTTGCAGTCATCTTATCGATAAATGCGCCTCATGTTCAGACGCACTCTTCCCTCTTCAATTCCAGTTCCCGGCCAAGCAAAGCCAGCCTACTTCAACCTCAATGATGCAGACCACGAAGAAAAGAATTCATGGAAAATATGATCCGTCCTGGTTTTAAAAGTTACGGAGTTCTCGAGTCATCTTAAAAACATACTCATACTTATGTTCGATAAATGTATTTCGACTGTTTTATGATATTCTCTTGAATTTATAATATTGGGTTGATAAATAATAGGGTTTCTAAATCGGGAGTAGAGTGCATTCGTCTGTTGTCTGTTTCCCGAGAAGCGGTTGTCTTATTCATGCAGTAGTCAACAGCTCCTCTTGAATCAGACAACAGACCAATGCACTCTACTCCCGAAATAGAACCCCTAATAAATATGTCCTGTCAGAATTGTATATCGATTAGGGTTGCCTAAACAAGCATTTCTGCTTGGCTAAGCAGGGGCGAGCATTCTTAAACAAGCGCTTATTTACGGGCCGTCGTTAAACAAGCGCTTGTTTAAGAATGACTGTGCTAAAGAATTGATCCCAGAATTGGCTCCAAATCGATCGATATTGTGAAACAAACTACATAGTGATGCCAGATATGGATCGAGGAGTATGCTAAGATAGAATTTGGTGGATTTTGTTGGTACTGCACAGTAAATAAGCGACTCATTCTTAAACAAGCGCTTGTTTAACGGCCCCCTTAAACAAGCGCTTGTTTAGACCGGTCTCGTTGGCCAGGAATGAATGAGTGCTTGTTTACGCGCTTGTTTAGGCAACCCTAATATCGATCGTTGGAAAATCGTTAAAGGGGCTGTGCTGTTTTGATAAGGTTCATGTTAGTGATCTCCTTATGGAACATTCCGCAGTTTCGGAATTCCGAATCTTACCTGTTGTTCGGAACAGTTTTTCTTCAATCTTCAATATAAATTGCAAGCTTTGCATGCATTGAAGGTGATAGGACACGTTTCAGTGACAACTGCCGTGCTAATCTTCTTTTGTCAATAACGTATGTTATATAAGATAAGTGTACTGACAACATTTATTTAATTTCATAAATACATTTTTCATGAACAAAGTGATGACTGAAGCTTTGAAAGGAAGTATTTGTCCAGCTCCTGAATAAATTATTTGTCGAAATAATTATTAAAATATTACGTCGAAGTTTTTAAGTAGGAACATCCTGTCTTTGTTGTTGTTTGCGATTGCATTCAGTATGCTAATAGAAACATTTCCTATTCCGATGGAGTAGTAATCCGTTCTACGTTTGGACGCATTATCTGATTTCATCCGGTAAATTTAGCCGTAGGATAAGTTGATTACCAGAGTTGTTCTGATTGCTCATAACTGATGAAATTGTGGCACCACAGTTTGGGTTTCCATCAGTTATTGTGATCAGAATTCGTTTACGACCGGGGATGGATGCTTTCTGCAAAGAATATATTCACGAACGAGATCTGAACACTGACATTCATTCTTGTGAAGACGTTCAACATCGCAGATCCTGTGCAAGTGGAACCCTGAATAACACCATGAACAACTTCTATTTTTAACATTCCGTACACTCTTCTTGATCATCCTGTCAATGCCCTTCAATACACAGTTTCTATCATTACAATCGGGGAAGTTCAAATAATCTGTATGCCCTCTCGAGAAAGACTGAAAAACATGATAATCATTATTTACTATAGGTATTTTATACCGTGATTCCGAAACGAGTCTTGTTCTGTGCCACTTCGAATAGTTTAATCATGGACCGCGCAAACTGCTTTGCCTATGAACGAATTAAAGTGCGAGGTCGAATTATTTAGAACCTTTTCATAATCCGGTTTGCTGATCGAACCGGATTCGTCAAATAAAAAGTAAATGTCTGAATAATGATCTTTTTCCGAATATTTTGCATATGTACCTGCGTATTCTTTAGCGCATTTCGAGCAAAGTTTTCCAGGGCCCAGATCGTTGGAAGAACCAATATCTTCGAATCCTTCCTTGCATCTATAATACACGCACATTGCACATGTTTCAATGGAAGAGACTAGCTTGCATGTGTATCCCTTTTCTCGGTCAATGCATTCCGCGTTTGTGTCGCAGTTGTTGTTCTCACAACCTAAGATAATCGTTATCGTTGGCTGCTACGTATAAAAACTTACGTTCAACTGGTCCTTCGGCGAGGAATTCTCGACCATTAAAGGAGAATGTCAAGTCTGAGCATAACGAAACATGGAAGAAACGCAATCGACCCTCATATGTCAAAGAACTTTTTTCTAGAATAAATTAATTAAATTGTAACCTTTGCATGCACTGCAGGTGACTGGGCATGTTTCGGTGACGACTGAGATGAGAATCTTCGTTGTTGTGTCACAAGTTGAGTCTGTTGAAGAATTGTAAAAATTGATATGTCCGGAAAACTAAACAGCATCCTCCTTCTCAACATTCCTTCGAGGACGAAATCGACTGTAGAACACTCTCTACCATCTTGCTTTCGTTCTCACTAGAAGAGCGATTTCAAACACAACGTTTTTTTCTCACTCACTAGTTCGGGCGCAGTCCAATCATATTCAGAAGTCTTTGCTGTATCTTCTGCTTTTCACTTAGAAAGTTGATGTTATTCGTGTCCTTACAGAAAGGAGATAACGCAGAGCACGTTGCTGTTTTATCCGCACGGTCTGAATCGTGGATTAATGTTCCTTGGAAGAAGGAGACAAAAAACCTTCATCTGTGACCAAAGCAAGGGATCCATCTCTATAGACACACTTCCATGTAGTGTTGTTGACCTTGCGAGAAGTGTTTGCTAATATTCTTGTCTTAGCAGAATCGAGGCATGCTTGAAAGTTGTTCTTTCTCTCTCATAATAAGAATAGTTTCACCAATGGCTTCGTATCGTAAATCCTCCTTTTCTTTCTTGCATTTGTATGCAAAATGATCGGTCGGATGTTCACGATCAGCGGCTACCATTATTCCATTTTCCGAATTTGAAGGAACACAACCTGAAGAGATTTTGCTTAAAAACACAGTAGAAATTCTCACCGATCTTCTTGGTTACATTCTTCCCTCCGATGCGCATACAGGTCATCTTGTAGTAATTTTCAGTCCATGCTCCAGAAGATTTGCATTCTGAGCCATATGCAATAGTCACAAAGACATAGAGAATTAGGGCTGTGAGAGGCTCCATTTCCGGTTATGGATAACGTGGTGATCTCTTTCGATTGCTCCTTTAATCCAACCTTTGATTGTTCAGATTGAATTGTTGCCCACATACGGCTGTTGTGCAATGAAACGACGTCGATTATTATTGGGTAAGCGAGCCAGGGAAGATGGATGACTCCCCATTCCGACTTGCGTCGGATAACAGGCATAAATATATTTCACGCACTACTAAATGCAGTGTGTGAAACATATTTTATTTCGGAATATTTGCGCACATTCACTTCTGCACGAGACAATTCCACACAGGATACTTCCGCGCAGGCCATTTCCGCACAACTCATTACTCCTTCCGTTTTCATTTTCATAAAATACTACCAACATGAAAGTTGATGCTCTTGACGAAACAAACTACTTTATTGCTTACGGTAAATCGTTAAAATGAAATCTAAACGAGTTATTCCAGAACGGCGTTTGAAGCTTCCGGAACACTTTAATCCAATAATAGTCACGAAGCCAAGAATAATTGGTTAGCATTTTGAACGGCTACTAAGAATGCACGTCATGCCAGTTTCATAAACATTTAGTCGTTTTTTAGAATAAGTTTCAAAAGGCAGCTAATGAAAAATTCGTTTAAACTGTTGTTAAGGGCTCTTTTGACCCATCTGAACAAATTAACCCTGTTAACAGATCTATGTCGGTCTGTAAGGGGAAGTTCCTTGATTGAATGCGGCTCACAACAACTTTTCCGCAGTTGGGATAAGCCATGCAAACATTCTGTCTAATGTTTTCCCATCTGTGATATGTAATTCGCGATGTTCATTCGTATGAATCCATACTGGTTGTTGTTTTCAAACAAGAGAGAAAAATCTATTTTAGTTGGTGACAACAACTATCCATCGAACTTGACTAATTTGGCCTATTTAACATCAAATGTTTTAGCAACTGCTATCCAGAAATAGCAAATAATAGCAAATGAGGGCCTCCTATTTTTAGAACAGATCATTTCTTGAACATACTTTAACGCATTTATCCCTGGGTGGTGTACCTGTGTTACGGTGGGCGATAAGTAGGAGATTGTGGCGCCGTTTGCAAACACATCCATTCAAACGCTCGGCTGTACTAACAAAACACAGAGCTTCCCCTGCTGAGACAGAGATCGGAAGTGGCGATACAGTGGCTCTTTCGTCGGGTTTCGTCCCTTTGCCCCTTGGTCGGAAGTGTCAAGAGAGTTCTGTGAAAGAAGAGGAGTGTCTTGACTCAATAGAGATGTTATAGAGACGGCCAGACAAGGAAAGACGCAGACGTGAAATTGGAAATTGTTGTGCTAAAGGGTTCACAATACCTATCCCTAGTCTTGACCCATACTGTCTCCATGGTAGCCCTTTCCTTGCAACCTTGCCTCCCCCTCTCTTCCCTCTCAATCGATCCCCCTTGACAAGTCTGTCTTGATCCCTGTTGACTGTGTTCCTTCCCTCCATGTTTGTCTCCTTCCTTGGTTCTTCTCCCCCTTCACATATCGACTGAATGACTCCAACCGATAACGATTCGTGAGTGACATGGACCCTCTCTCTGGCATCTCCCTCAATCCAGTTCCATTCTTTGCCTCGTCAAGCACTGTCCCTCTTTTCAAGCTGTAAAAGGTCACACAATTAGAGGATTTGAATGTGACGCATAGTTTATCATCATTGTTGCCTCGTTGTTTCTTTCTGACACACCATTACTCATTCCTTCTTCTGGAGGCCATTGTTCGCGTTACGATTCGCTTCCGTTTCTATTATGCATCTTAACGGACCCAGCACACTTGTTACGTTTTTGACCCACTTTCACTCTCATTACTTACGTGTTATTTTGTGGTTTTCTGACTTTCACCCACGCTTTCGGATAGGTTTCACATGTGCCAATATTAGTAAATTGAGGTTATGATAAGCAGTTCCGTTGATATGACTAAAAACTACCGAAGCGAATTGTTGATTTCAGGCAGTGATGAGGCTGCTCTTTGTAGTGGCCCTTCTGGCCATGACAGTCGTCGTCATATCACGGCCGAAGAAGGATGATAATGTTTGTTACTTGCTCTCTATGTATATTTGAATAACGGTGGTGCTTGAGGAAATCCAGGACTCAGTTGATGAGCGATCGCGAAAATTGTCGGAGGATGAAGATTCAGGTGCCGCAGGAGATGATGAAGACAGCCAATCAGACAAACGAAAGGTTTCAAGTCTGACTTTTCGCTAAGCCTTACATAGGTTTCATTTCAGAAAATGAGGAGAAAGAGCCCAGATGCTGATGACGAGGAAAATACAGACAATGAGGTTGGTTAGTCTTTCATAATTGAGTATCGCTGGAACTGTCAATCAAGAACTGCACCAATGTTGGCAGTTCGAGATAAGAACTGACAGATTGATCGGATTTCTTTGTTACAAGTCGTCAACTAAAGATAACATTACTATATGAACAGTGTGTCAATGAGCATTTGGGCTGATGCTAATGGCAGCCATCGTTTCAGGGCAAAAACAAGAAAGGCAAGAAGAATGATGAAAAAGATCCTGGTCCTATTGAAATCTGCTCCGGGAAAAAGGACGAGGAAATTTGTCACTGCAGTGGGGACGAAGTCTGGTGCGACGCGGTATGATGAGTACGTGAATAAAAAAAGGCATGCAGAATTCCTTCAGATTGAGTACGAAGAGAAGGGAAAAGATCTTACGCTTAACACTCTGGACGTAAGAATAGCTGAGATCGAGGTATGCGGATCGTACTTGCCGAATAGTCCGTGCGTTGTTCGAACATGTGCGAACAATGGGAAAGAACGCGCGAACATGCGCGAATGAACGCTCCTCAACTACCGTATTTCTATACCTACAGTAACTTATGCTAGAGATGCACATTACTGTATGCACCTAGTGTAACAATGCAAATCTCTAGTAAGATTTAAACATTTTAATATTCAGAACTTCACCGCCGTTAAGGCCTATTTCATGAACAATGCCATCACAACCATCAAGAAGGTATCAGTGTGAAAGGACTCATCGATTTTCATTCTCTTAAGAACAAACTTCCGGAAGGACCTGAAGAGACTCTCCAGGAGCTCAAGATCTCGTATAACAGAGTAAGCCTCACTGATTCTGGTGCATCTATTGTCGCCAAATTTAGATAAAGACTATCGATTCTGCGGCCTTCAGTGGATTCAAAAAGATTGCAAAGTTGGAACTGGATCACAATCGTCTTACAACAGTCAAAGCGTGAGACTCATGTTTATGTTTCACACGTATCAAGTAGGGTTTCGAAATCGGTAGTAAAAGTAAATTTCTCATTAGTCTAATTTCCGCCGAGCCGTTGTCTCAACGTTCGATAGACAACAGATCTGAATATAATAGACGAATGAGAAATGCACGTTACAGTGCTTGGTTTCTCGGCGACATCGCAGATTCTCTTCACCAACTCAATCTCCAGAAGAATCAAATCACTGAAATGGATGATGTCAGTTAATTCCAGTGAATAACAGAATAAATTATCCCTCAGAAGCCTTTCGCCAAGCTGAAGAACCTCAAGAAGCTCGTACTGGATGAAAATTCGATTAAACTCACGAAGGTAAAAAATAACTTCATGAGAAAATGCAGAAAGGAGATAACCAAATATGATTTCAGACAACATTTGAAGGACTAGAATCTCTGGAGGAGCTCTCCATGGATGGTTGTGACCTCTCCGATATCGAGAAGGGAATATTGAAGCCGTTAAAGTAGGTTATCACATCGGATTTCTTAATCTGCAATACATGACATTGTACTATATTTGTTTCAGGAATCTGAAGCATCTTTCCCTGAGAGGAAACGGATTCACTGAAGTCCCTGAAGGAATCGCTGACGTTCCTGCACTTGAAATGCTGGATCTTTCCAAAACACAATTGACCGAAGTGTGAGCCATTTTTTTCGGTTCGAAACTTTGTTATCGCTTGGCGTAACGAATATGTATAGAAGTTATGGCCGGAAACACTTCTGTTTTCCGTTTGCCCCGTGATAAGATAGCAGTACAATCGATTGTGGTTACATATGGCACTCAAAGGACACGAATGTTTACAGGCATCGCGACTCCTTCAGAGATGACGCAAACATTACCTCAATTCGTCTTGAGGACATGGAACTTTTGACGAGAATCGATAATTGCGCATTCTGTGGTATCAACAACCTCACGGTATACAAAACCAATATCATGGGGAGCAATTCTATTCCATATTTTTAGGAAGTTGTTCTTTCCAACTCGACTAAGCTCACCACTATCGATCCCAATGCTTTTGGAGAGGGCGAATACTCAGATGATCGAATAAAAACGCTCCAGGTACTGTATTAGAAATGTTGTCGCTTACTATATTCTCGCAGGTCCTCGATCTGTCCTTCACTGGAATCGCCGAATTGCCAAAGGAACTTGTGGACTGGACTTCAGTAAGTGTACACTAAATATCATTTCGCTGACATTCATGTGTTATTGTATTGGATAATTCGTTGCAGATGAAAAATCTGAACCTGGAAGGACTTCCCCTCAATTGCTCTTGTGAGACAGCCATGCTGAAGGGACCCACATTCAACTACTTGGCGGACCATCCCAGTCCCCGGTGTGTTCACTTGTCACAAACTATGATAACGTTAGGTTTCAGTTGCAAGTATCCGGAATCATTGAAGGACAAGCTCGTTATGTCTCTCAGTTCGGAGGAATTGTGCACTGGAAGAGTGAACGCTCATCTGGAGACACCAAAGTGAGACTGCTCATGATGTATTATTAGTTTGGTCCGACGCACGCTCCAATTTGCATGGTATTTCGTCATTTTTCGGACCATTAGTCATGATTATGAATATGTTTCACGGGCAACATATAGGGGCCGACTTTCAACTCCGTTTACATGAATAATAATAGGGACTAAACGATTCAATCAGGGGAAGAAGCTTCGTCATTCTCGGGGCAATGCTCTTCATCGTCTGCGGTGTTGCTACAGTATTCGTTTACTACAAGAAAGGCTATAGGTAAATTGTAGCCATCGTAATGATAACTGTTTATAATGTTCAGACTCTCTCTTCCCTCTTCTATCCCCATTCCGGGCCAAGTGCGTGCCTACTCCAACCTTAATGATGCAGAACACGATGGTATTCATTGACACTTCATTAACTTGACTACAATAACCCGCTATCGGATACTGTAATCCTAACTCAGAATGTCATCATTTTCAGGAGTGGAACTGGTTTCGAACGGTGCCACGACTCCCGGTGAATTCGGAGACTTCGAGCCTCGTCCCCAAGCGGTCTGAAGGACTAAATGATGTCAGAAGTGATTCTATAGTATTCGTATTCCCAGTTACAGTAGTCTATTCACGAGTGCTCAGCACACGAGTCTTCCCCTCTCATTTTCACTTATTTTTCATGCATCTATCGCAATCAGCTCCATGTTCCTGTTAGAATCTGTGTTAGTCTCTATATATATTTATGAAATGAGAGTCTCCGACATTCGAGGTCGCCCCTACATGTGCCTTATCTCGCCTCAGCTATTAACAATGTACTCTTCCAGGTCTGAGAGTCCAGATCTGTCTTGACACAATCTAGACATATATCCCCACAATCTTTGCCACAATCCCGCCTTCATATGTGCAACAAACTCCATCTGTGATTACTGTAGAAACTCTTCATTTCAGATGTGGTAAAGAAAACGATTTGTATAAAATAGAAAGGAGAGCAACCACCCAATCTAAAGAAGTTTCACAATTTGAGTGTGATAACGGGGATACAGGGAGGTTTACTGTAACACAAGTTGAAGATTAGGTACTGTGGTACAGTATTAAAGCAAGGATTTTTCTCTATTTCGAGCAAGACTGGATTGAAACATCCGGCTGCTGCAGAAGTTGAATTATGGATTATATGACATGAACGGAAAGAGAACAATGAATCCTAAGAGACAATACGAGTCGCATTACGGTCGTTTTGGAAACAGAGTACTTC
The DNA here is from genome assembly GCA_014805445.1 of Diplogasteroides magnus. NCBI lineage: Eukaryota > Metazoa > Nematoda > Chromadorea > Rhabditida > Diplogasteroididae > Diplogasteroides > Diplogasteroides magnus. The sequence goes on along the minus strand of JACMIF010000015.1, from coordinate 85,361 downwards.
TACAGGAATAGTAAGAGGAGCGAGAATAAATATACATATATGGAATATGAGAAGGACTGTGGGGAATGGAGGATGATTACAGTGTGAGCTCTTCGGAACTGATGAGTGTGCGTTCAATTGACTGCAAGCACGAACTCTGAAAGAATCTCTCGTTCTCTGTGGCGTCATTCGCGAGGCTCCAATTAGGTCTTCACATGGAAACTACATGGAATCTCTACGATATGAGTCTGTTGACTCGTGGGAGAACTGTCAACACTGATTTACTCCGAGAGAATTGTCTTTTTCTTCGTCCATTTTCATTTCAGCTTCAATGGGAAGCGACTCGTACTCTAATAAGGGACGCTCACACACGACAAGTCACCAATTAGTGTGTGGAAGTCTTTTGGAGGTCTCCTCACATGAGGGCGATGAGCAAAGAACGAATGGAGTCGGAAAAAATATGCCAATTCCAGTCTTTCAGTATGAAACTGCCAATAGTAACCGTTTATTTATCTGCCACATATGGTAGTTTCAAAATTTCGGAGGGTTATTGGCAGTTCTTTTTATGTGTATGGACTCATTCTAAACAGTTGAGGAATGAACGTACCTTCGAAGCTAATCTTTCCATCCCCGTCAACATCGGCCTCTCGAAAGAGTTGTTCAATCACATGTCGAGGAAAGGAAGACCCAAGCGCCAATTCAGCCACGATCTCGATCATCTCAGTCTTCTCGATGTATCCATCTTTGTCCTGAAAGAAGTATACGGTAATTATTCCATCGGGGACACAACATGACTTCCCATCACGCTTCTCCCGATTGTAATAAACCCGTCTCGTGGGGCGATGGTAAAATTGTCCTCGGGGACAAAATATTGCACCCCATTAACCGTTCGTCTCTTCCCGCATGTATCTAGCGCTATTTTACCTCATATTTGTCTTCGTCCGAATGCCACATAACATATCATTCGATGCAGTAATGGTAGGGGATTCCATTGTACCCCAGTCATTCACTATCCGATGTCCTTTTCGTGCAAATCCCAGTGCTTTTCCACTCTCATCTCCTTCCACCGGCGGTTCTCCATTTATATTCGAGGTCCCGCGCGTGCATAATAGAGAGCGTTTCTGTCGTTAATGCATGCATTCTGAAATCTGCACCCGAGGCAACGCGAACTGAGAAGTGCAGACAATTTTACGTGGGAGTAACCGATAAAGTCAAGTGAATACGCAATACTCTAGATGAGGCACTGCAACATCCCCTAGATGAGGGGAAGTCATTCTTGCATATGAACGAAACATGAACAACTCGCCTTATCGAACATGTTGAACTGCTCACGTAGCTGCGAGTATGTATACTTGAACCTGAAGGATGAAGATGTTAGGGATACGCGCAGAAAAAATACGGAGGGGTGACGGTTACACAAACGGCAGATGCACAACTAATGCGTTTTGCGACAAATGCACAAATTGACGACATTTGCGCAACTTTTTATAATGGAGTTTTGCGAGTTGTGCAAATGTCGTTTGTGCAATAGTTACCCCTCCAAAAATACTGCCAATTTCCCTAAAACAGTTTGAAGCTAGATCAATCTGCCAAATATGACAGTTTCATACTGAGTGAGGGAAAATGGCAGTTTTTACGTGAACGGTGGATAGTGACAAAACGCACCTTCCAACATTGCCAGACATGAGGCCGGCGAACTCATCGAATGTGATCACTCCGTTGTCTGAAATGACCCCTTCATTCCTTCCTTCCCCTCCACGTACGATCATTGTCTCCCTGACTCATAATGATAGCGACGTCGAGCTTCGAGGGCCTCTGTCCACACTTATTCATAGCCAGAGCGAGTTCCTCAATTGATGCAAAGTGAATTCCCGTGTTGACTTCGCCCCCAAATTGGGAGAGTTGTGAGTGGGACGGATAGGATAGATATGCAGGTCAGTCTGATGTGTGTATGTAGGATGCAGGGCAAGTGACGACTGACCCCCACACTACCGTATTCCACCCCCTCTTCTCCAGTATTCACTAATGGGTTCAAAAACGGTAAATTTGTCGTCATTCTTCCCCGCCAGGCTGTTGCCTATGAGGGTATAAGAAGAATGACGACAAATTTACCGTTTTTTAATCCCTTATATTCACCTCTTTCGTAATGAATCCATCCTTGTTCTCATCAAAGAAGTCGAATGCCGTCTTGTACTCTGTGATTGTTCTTTTTTCTCTCACTATTCATCCCCAGTTGTTATTAGGCCCCGGTCAGTCGTTTGTCCGGCTTTCACGCAACGATATCTCTCGTATTGGAGGGAGCGGGGCCAATAATTGAGGAGTCCCAGAGGGGGAAGTGTGGGGAGCACGAACACAGTGTTGGATGAGTAGCGGGAGGAGCCAGATTGACGCTCTTTTGATATCCACACACAACTCATCCAACCAACCCAAAACACGAATGGCCTCCCAGTCCTTTTGACTCGAATTGCGGCAACAATGGACTTGAGACTGGACAAGTGTTGTTCATTCTCACTACTTACACATCAGAAACTCGCAAATATTGTTCCAGTGTTACACGAGAGAGATCTGCGAAACTGTGCGCGGGGAGGTGAGTTGCGATTTACTCAGGGCTGATTCGAACGGTCAGGGAATGTACTGACTTTGGTCTAAAAATTTTGTTCCCCTCTGTCACTAACATGCTGTGTTCTATGATCGCGTAAATAATGAGATGATGATATAAAAAGAGGAGACTAAAGTGAAGTGCCATTAGTGACCAACCTTCCATCGCACTTCTCGGGTTGTTGGGTGCAGCTCCACTCTGTAAGGCAAGAGATCATTGTTTCACTCTTCGCATAGTATTCATGCTGCAGGACCCGTGCAGAACAAAATAAGGGGGGGGGGAATTGGCGGCCTGTCTACTAAGAGGGGCAAGAACGAGAGGCAAGAGTAATCTACAACAAGTGTCGTGGGGCTTACTGGCTTCGCTGTGAAGGGAGATGCCATGGATGCACTCTGGGGAGCAGAAGACGACAGAGGAGAACGAAGGGGGGGCAATGTGGAGGGTGAGGGGAGGGCGGAGCATCAAGGTGCGTCTTCTATTGCTCGACCATCATTTGTCGTATGGGTGGAATGTATTATTCTGCAGGCGGGTCTGAAGATGGGAAAGAAGACGAAGAAGAAGCGTCTGCACTCTATAAGACAAGGCCACAAAGGGAAGAAGACGAGCAATATGGGGGAAAACGTAGGAGAGGAGGTCTACGACTATTCAGGGAAGGGACGCCTTTGTTGTTCTCTTCTCACGAGGGGACATTACCCAAATTATGAGGATTATTATTCGCTCTGCCTTTCAGATATTAGTCCGGGTGAGGACAGACTGTTCTTAGGCAGCGTGATGACGCTGCTTGAAAGAAAGACTGTGATTCCATTGAGAATACACATTGTGGCCTTCAGCAACTCAACAATCAAGTGGAATTGCACTTTAAGGTGCAACGACACGCAGAACGAACGGGAAAATTGGGATGCAATTTATTTCAGGTGCGCTTGAAGGAACGGCTGTGGGCGGCCATTTCGCCATCACTGTGAAAGTTGGCCACGTTTGTATGCTCAGTTGTGCAGCACGGGGGAATGAGCAGAGTGGCAGTTTGATATAGGAAACGATGAGGAGAATTCGCATCCTTCTTGTGCGAAGACAGCGAACATCAAGGGCAAGGAATGAACAGAACAATGAAAGAAGGAACCGCTATTTACATGAGCAGACTCTTTTCTTCTCCCTGTGTGGGGTGGGCGTGAAGGGTCTATGACAGAACAGAAAAGACAAAAGCGCAACAACAAGCAACTATTATCCAAGTGGTTCTAGCGGTCTAGCCTTGGGAATATTATGTTGCGGGCACGTGGTATGCAATGGTATACTGTATTTAGCATCAATTCTAGAAAAAAACGTCAAAAATGCAAAAGGCCACAACTTCCGACTGGAATGATAGAGAATTTGCGGAGTGACCAAAGTGAAAAGTACTAAAATCGCATATTTTCACTATTATACTTCAAGTAAGAAATTATATTTCGCAAATACAGTTGTACGCCATGTAAGCAAAGCAATCGAGAAATCTCAAAAAGCAATTTTCGTAGTAGTACTTTGAAGAGCTTCACTTTGCGTGTTCTGAAGGATCTCTGTCGCAAACTAAAGGAAAGCTGCGCTTTTATTTTTTTTCGAGGAATGGTGCACAATAAGATATACAGAACTATCCACATGCGATTTGCGAACGATTCATTCTGTTTGTCTCGATCAGTGAGAGCCGTGCTATCTTCCCCGAGAGACAACCGGGCATATGGGGTGAGACAAGCAGAATGAATCATTTGCAAATCGCATATGAATCGTTCTGCCTTCCCTAGTGCACTGCACAATGACGGATTCTGTCGTGGTGCACGTCGCTGCATCATCGAATTTTCTATGTTAGACCTCAAGAAGCGCTAAGAGAATACAGTTCTTCCTTGTTGCGCATTTGTTGTTCGCTGTTCTGTCGCAAACTCGGTTAACGTGATGAAATTCCTCCCGGACAAAGTTCCAGACACTCAAATGTCACCCAATGCATGTGCAACTCTCACACATGGCTACCGCTTCATTGTGTGCGAATACAATGAGGAAAAGTGAGACGTCTCAGGAGCTGCAAGTGGCTATTTGGAACTATTTGCAGGTACTAAGCCTGACCTCGTATTAATGCACCCGGAACACAGAGGCAACACTCTCGTCATCTTTGAACACTACTCGACCTCATTGTGCAAGAGGTTCTAATGACATGCACTGCAATGGCACCACTTTTTGCAGGGCATGTCATTTGAGGGGGAGAATCATGCTAATGCAATTGAACGTGACCTTGATTAGAGAATGTTTTGCAGACGTCATTTGCATTTTTCATCGAGAGGCGTAACACCACCTCTGGGGGCATAATGATGAACATCAACACAAGATGCCGAATTGCAGTTGGAAATAGCTTAGATACATACCTATGCATACTGCTGTTATGACATACTTATTCCCATGAGTGTCTGATATAGCTCTTCTGCAATTAATAACAATTCCTATACTCCACTGAAGCTATTTGTAGTTTCTATTTGCAAAGTTAAGAAGATACGAGTGAACATGTATCGAAAATGTAAGATGACTCGCATAGATCTGCTCTCTTTAACACTATTTGCTTTCCAGTTGCAATTGGCAACTGACATGTCACAGGTGGCATTCGAAATCTTGCATCGTGTACCCAAATGCCAAAATCACAAGTGCTACAACTGATTCATATGTCATTACCACGCTCCCTCGGTTCTAACCGAATTTCGTCCATCTGCAGTAGGGTGGGCGCCCTGGTCATTGCCTGACGGTGAGTCAAATGAAGAATGATTGTTCACAGACAATCGACAGTGATTGTCTGCAGGCAATTTTCTGGTCAAGTGGCCCGCTCAATTTCACACGAACAACCTCTCGTGAATGAAAACGGTCTATTCGCTGCACATTAGGGAACGACTTATGGAACGTTTATCGTCCGTGTGCACTGGTGAGTTATTCTCTCACGCGCATCACAGACGACCGGTCGAATGAGTGCACAGCCAAAAGTCGTTCCAAAACTCGTTCCCTATTGCACATCATTTCAACGCGGTGTCTCGCTGCGAGCGGTTGCATGTCTCACATAGCACTTGTCCTTCTGTCGCATTTGATCGGCGCAAGTGATCCTTGTTGCGCTGTGGTTAGTGCGTGAGTTCGACTCTTACTTCGCTCATATTTTTTGCCATTATTATATTAACTGCTAAGTTACATGGAACCCAAACCAAAAAGTTCGCTTCTTTCTCATGGTGTTACTCATCACTACGCTATCAAACTTTCGCTCAACATGAAAAAAATATCTGCACCTGTGACCAAAATAAGGAAGCACCTTCCCCAGAGCAAATCACCTAAATTTAAAAAAAATAACAAAGATATCGTTTGGCGATGATGACGATAAAATGACAACTTTCCCTATTCATAATTTCATCGCTTTTCCTGTGTTGGCACATGAATACAGCCATTCAGTAAAGGCCGATTGACTGCAGACAATCCAGACAAATTGTCTGTGAAGAACCATTGTCACAGACAATCGTTTGACAGCGGACAAAGTCATTCTTCACAACTTCTCTGCCCTGCAAGCGGTCTGTCCAGACAAGAATGAGAATTCATTGTTCATTTGCTGAGCATTTGCTGGGGCGTCCACCATAATCTGCAGGAATGGTCGACAATGCATGTCTGTTCTTGTCCATCTTTTCTCGTGAATCTCCCCACCCGATGACATCCTGTTTTGACTCCATTCCACGTCATTACAAAGAGATTCACACTTCAGACGAGAAGAGAAGACGCCTTTCAGTCCCATCTTCCAGTACTCGTCTTGATCTTTGCCAGTTCGTTTCTTGGATTAGACTGCGGAAGGGGCAAACAATATGTGGCCCATTCACACTGAGTGAAAAATTGTCAATGAAACTGTAAAATAGAAGAACGACAACTTCACCAGCGCTGTCACCAGCGCCAGATATACTCTCAGTGGTAACAGCTTCATTGACAGCTTTTATTTTTTGCGTTCCTCGTCTTATCCGACCCCTTTGAGGATTCAATTCGTCGTCTTCCTTGCATATTGCGTATGTATATATTGTGCTCGATCCACTTCCGTATCCATTTGCATCCGTTTGTAATCTTCTCCAACAACCCACACGCACCCATGCACATCATCGTCTTCACAGAAGGGGTTTCATAATGAATGAGATTATCCCCCGACCAGGCGCGCACTCCACAAATCAATTTACCCCTGAATACAATGCATTCCTTCAGGGCTCAGATGGCCGGTGGGCTTTGAGCGTAGATTCGATGAGCGGGGTATAAAAGGGACAAGATATAATCCAGATCTCATATATCCTGAATGAGTCTGTCACCTGACGTCTTCCTTGGAGATCCTCCATTAGCGTTCGTCTATTCTCCGCGGAGCGGTCTATCGCATGAAGAGACAACTGCTCAGCGGAGTTTAGACGAGCGACAAATGTACTAAATGCATTGATAAGGAAGTCCTGTCCTCCATCATCATTGAGATGACCCTTTGCTCTTCTGCAGACGTCTCTTGTGCGAGGAGTCTTCTGTGTTCAGTTGTCGTCATTCAACATCCGCCCCCTTGTGACCCCATTCTGATTGGTCTTCCTCTTCTCCTCTTCTTCTTCCCATCAGTTCCACAATTAGTCTCGTCCATCTCGATCTATTCTTCTTCCTTCTTCTTCATTCTCCGTTTGGCCTTGTTTAATAGTCTCTACTGGTCTTCTGTAGGCGACCCCCGTCTTCTGCTTAACGAGTGCCCCAGGGAATCACTCCCGGACTATATAAGAGAGCACCGAACGTGTACTTGTCATTTCCTTCTTTGCTCTTCTCTTCATATTCTTATCTTTTTAGGTAATCCCAGTCGCTCTACGACTTCTCACACGATCGCAATGATCCGACGAGTTCTCCTCGTGTGCATTATTGTCGCCGTCATCGCATCTGCGTTCGGGTCCATGGATATGGTACGGTATCCAGAGACTGGAGAGTACTGAGTGAAAGTGAGAGGGTACTGTATTCAGTGTGGAGAGAGTACTGTAGTACGAGTGAGAGGGTACGGTAGTTCCAGTGATGACTGAATGTCTACAGTAATCTATACAATCTTTCAAATACTATAAGATGCTAGAACCACATCACCGTAGTACAATGTACTGTAGTTTACTTTGCATGCCAAAGGTCTTCTTTTCATAACCTTTGATGTGGTTCCGGGTACAGGAGTGAATTAGATGTGTGCATGTGTCAACGTGTCTTGCACACAATGAATGGAATGAGTAATGGAGACTCTTCTCAGGGAGACCAGGAGGCCTACAGCAGACTTGCCAATGCATACAGAGCCATTCTCTTCAAGTCCAAGAGGAGTCGTGAGTGATGAGCATGACGAACACCCTTACAGTCCCTCATTCAGCATCAATGGGTCTGTCTCTGGCGGAGTACATGGCAAGTCCCAAGGGTGGAGCAGACTTCCACTTCATTCCATCTGGAAGGAAGTGAGCGGTCGTCTCTTCTCATCCTCCTCCTTCTTATCTCGTCCCCTTTCCCTCTTATTCTCTTTTCCATCAAATCGCTCTCTCTCGCCCCTTTCCTCGTTGTTACCAAAGGACGATACCGTATGAAATAACGGAGCAATCTTCGTGTCATTGTATGTGTTGTAGTGAATGAGATGAATGAACAAGACGCCATCATTCAACAGTTCCCTCATTGAACATCTAGCCTTCCCCTTATTATCGTGTGTGAGGATATTTCGGAGTCTACTTATCGTTTCTCGTTGGTCTCAGAATGCGATAAAGATCTGTGTGTGAACGACAAACAAGGCTTCAATTGACAGTCCAATCAAAATTTATCCATATATCAAGGGCATTCTTCGATTAGTCATAAAAGTTCCGTCTCAGATACTCCTCTCAAGAAAACTAGTAGCCATGATTGAGACGCTCATCCTCTAGAACGGATTAGTCAACCAAGAGGCCACATCAGGAACGTCTCATTTGACAATGTGCTATCATAATGGCTAATGGGCCATCACTCAGCACAGGGAAGAGCTAAACGGGATCCATCCAGCCTACTCCGACCACCTTCCATTCAACCAGTTTGCCATACGTCGAGTGATAAGGCGGAAAGTAGCCAAGTGTGTTGGGATCTCTCACATCCGTGTCATTCACAGTGGCCAATCCACCATGATATCCCTTCTTCTTCTCTTATTCATTTCCGCTTCATTGAACGGTAGGCGAAAACAGATTTCATTGTGTGCTAATTGAATTGAATCAGCCAATGACGAGTATTACGGTCTTCCCATTGGAAGCTTGCATCACAATGAGGTAGGAAATTGTTATGAGTTCCTTCTTATCCTTTATCTTCTCTAGTCCAGTACCTATGCCGATGTGTACATTGCTGATCCTGAAACAGTCGTTGTCGCCAATTTTACTCACCAGCCCGAGAAAGAAGGATGTAAGTCCGGTTGTATGATATTTCTTCTTCAATGCATCTACAGGCTTTGCGCTTCTTCTCGCATCAGATGAAGATAAAGATGGAAAAGTTGATGGTTCACTGCTTACACTAACATACGCGAGGAAAGCAACCCTAACCAGGAGGAAAAGGTGGGACTTAAACCAATGAAATGACTATTGATATTATTTAGACAAGTCATTATGGGTGAACATCGTGTGATTGCATCGTCGGAGAGTCCAGTAGAGAAGTCAGTTGATCTCCATTATTTGCTATTCCTAAATAGGGAAAACAATTTGGAAAATAGGTGCAACATAACTCTCTGTCCTCTCATTCTGCCCGATTTAGCGAGGGAGAATGAGCCAAAAATTTACAGGGACAAAAAATTTGAACTTTATTTCCAAAAGCGATCCATATTCCTAAGTTAGCATTGAAGGACCGACATTCTGGTTGAACACAACGCTGATGAATCTTCCACTCTTGCCTCTCAGTCAGAAGCATCTGCAAGGGGTAATCGTTTCAGCTTCCGATAACGATTTGTGTGAAGTGGCGTTGCAGAACAGGACAGGACTGGTCCTAATGGTCAACCGACCGGTGCTATGCTCGTTGCATTTGCTATGGATTTGGGAAGTTGGTTTGATTGTCCAATCGTAAAACAACATCTCATTTCAGCTGGAATTAAGAGGACAGCTCGACGAGACGACACCGGTGTCATGATTGACGAAGAGCCTCTATCAGCTGAGTCATCGGCAGAGGATATTAAACTGATTGATGGGTATGTTCCAACTTCTTCCATGTTACTCTCCATCTTCTTTATGAAGAATCGTGGTCCATCACAAGAGAGAAAGCGTCGCGAACAAGACTGCAGAGTCTGCGGATGTTCTCGGAGAAGTCAAAGTTGCCGATGCAAAGCTGTTGGAGAGCGAAGACTCCACAAATTTGGTTTGTGTACATTTTCACCTTTGATAACCCAAAATGTTCAAGAACTCAACAAAGAATAAGCGTGACAGTCCGACAATTTCATCTGCTGAAGCAATGGACGCGTTGTTGGTGGAATCAGTTAAAGATGCGAATGCAACCATGGAAACGAAGGACATGAAGAAGGTGAATGGTCCTTCGAATCGCTGTAAGTACGTACGAAAGTTGAGGTGCACGCCATTGGAAAGAAAGCAGCAGTGCACGTTGTTGAAGGAAGTGGAATGGAGGTCAAGGAAGACAGTTAACATGCAAAATTTCATAAATTTTGATAATCAAATCGCTAAGGTCCCGAGATGACTCGAACTACAATTTCCCCTCGTGAAACCAATAAGACTACTTCTGATGATGGTTCCACGGTCAGCACAGAGAGGATTATCCCCTTAGACAACGCTTCATTCAGCTACTCGCTTCAATAGATGAATCAGCGAATAGGACACACACGGCAAACCCGAGACAAGTTGAAAACAATGAAATCACTGAAACGAATGACGTCATCGGTAATCAAAAACACTTTATCAATAGCTCACACTTCATGTTCAGAGGAGCAAGAACATTTTGTTGAAAATGAGAAAGAGAAAATGTTCAAGCCAAACGAGTTCTCAATTCCCAAGTCCAACGGAGGAATTATGACATTCACACTCAGGTTGTAGCAAGTTGAATAGTTTTTGGAACTTGATGTTGCAGAAACAGCGGAAACATTTCTGAATTCAAATGGGTTTCATTATACGACCAATGCTCGAAGGTTTGAGAATGCAATGATAGTAAACAATCGATGAACGCTTCATCTTTTCAGAAGACAGTGGAGCGAATATCATTGATTGGAGTGGAATCTCCCAATATCGAGGTTGGTTGATCTTCTCGTGGACAAAGGCGGAAGTCTCCCTAAGAATGTTCGTCCCTTGCTTGGAGTGGCTGCAAATGTGAGCAGTGATGCCGTCCTTGTAATCAACTGCAACACAATCGTCGTCCAAAACTTCGTCTTCACTAAAGATTCCGTTCGACCAAGTGAGATAATTTGTACAAGTAGTAAAATATATAAAATCTAGACACATACTTCCACATCGGGGCTGGTGTCTATCCATCAAGAGTTGAAAGCCACAGAAGAGTCAATATCATTGGAACCAACGTGTGAGTATTCCATATGCTATCTATAAGTAGACAAAAGTTACCGATCTCTTGCTGGATACTACTCCTGGATGGTAGTACCAAAAACCAAGCAAAATCCAGCGATGTATCAAAAAATATAGTTGTATTGTTTCTATGTGTAAGTATGCTGTTCGGAAGTTGAATTGTTTGAGTGATACCCCACTGGAAGATGTGAATGGTCGTGATGTCGTCATTCGACTCCCTCACGGAATGCGAACATTCGACATTGACTTCCTCATGGTAGAACATTTGCATTGCAAACAGAAGGAAGAGTCCAATCAGGTCTACAATGAGGACACTCATCGAGCCTATGGACACACTCTCATACCCAATCTGCTCGTTCCTCCCTGTGATTTTCTCGCCGTTTAAACTCCTGCAATAGTGATCACCGCAATAAAGTGACTAACCTCAGTTGAGTCGGGAAATTGGTAGCATTCATTCGCTGTAAGATATCCGACTGGAGAATCGAGTGGGAAGGTCAAGATTGAATGTGCCAATCAAATCTGTCCTCAATCTCTGCTAAAATTGTGCTCGAAGGTCGAAAATGCCTAGAGCACAGGCTATCTTTACCATTACTTTACCTGATCTGGAAGAATGAATTGCATGACACGTCCAAGCTGTGACCTGTAGTTGCGGTCATACCTCGTGTCCGATGCCCGTAACAACGGTCACAACTCGGTGAGTGCCAGCCACGTGGAGTGACCACCGTCTGATGAATGAATGAGATTGTCTACCATCATTGATGAGACACCGCCCTTCCCCTCCTTTGCTTCCCCTACCATTCATAAGCTCCTTAGGGGCAACTGTGGCCCACTCTCGTGTGTGTGCACTGTGCATTACCCGAGGAAGCTGCTTGTGCGGGAGACAGATTACAACTAAGGACAGGCAGCAATCAGATCATTAGGCACCATTTATCTGTACGATTCTCGAACTGACAGAGAACAAGTGTGAGGAAAGAGAAAACAGTGAATGGCCCGAAATCGAAAAGGATCTGAGATATTACGGGGATGGACGATGTTGACAACATCAGTGACACTTCCCTCTCTGACATAGGCGCTTAGAGAAATCTAAACCTGATCAGTAAAAGCGAACAAAGTATTCATAGTACTTGTCCTCGAATGTTGAGGTGATTTAATGCTCTCATTCTTTCAATATGTGAGTGAAATCGGTCGTCTTTCGTTAAACATATATTGGCGTAGTGATATGAAATGGAAACGGCATTGCAACGTTTCATGATTTTCTCACATAAAATGAATGCCAGTGTCATATCGTCTGGAAGTTGAGTTCTCTCCGATACCGATACAATGTCAATATTCTTCTGCTTTTGCAGCTTCAAAAGAGTAGCCATGGCAGCTGAGGACAGACAGAATCCCGCACCACCAGTCGCAAACCAAAAATTGACCTGAAAGAACGTTATGCGGCTCGTTTTTTGCTTGCTGCAACCTCTTGATCCTCATATCTGACCGTGACTTTCTTCTTCGTCGAAGGTCTTCCGATGTAGGTAGGAACGGAGTCATTCAATGTCGATAACATCTCCTTCAACACAGGAACATTCACGTAGTTATCGTCGTCGAAGTGACAGAACCACCTGAAATACTTTTGACAAAACATAGAAGAACGTATTCATACCTATAGAGATGAAAACAACTTTGAAATATGGCAAGTTCAGCAGCGAGTTTGCAGGACAACGCAGATCTTCACAGGAAAAGTAATGTCAGCATTAAGAAGAATCTCACCTGGTATGTCCACTTTTACATGACGTCACGAGCAACTCGACATTTTCAAGAGATTTCACAAGATACCTGTCATCTGCATCAGTAACCAGGACGATCTGTGGCAGTCCGTAGAAATAACGATAAGAATTACTCACATCCACTCCTTTTAGCCATGTTGTCCTCAATTCCGTAATGCGTGTCCAGTGGTTATAGTACGTTGTCTTCACAGTAATCAACACTTCTTTCTTTACATGAGGTCTCTTCAATGGCTTTGTTTTGTTAATGAATTAGGGAAAATAGCAACCTCTTCATCATACGGAAGACATAAGTGGAGGATCAGATAAGTAAATATTATAGCCGCTCCGAACAGGTAGAAAGCGAATGATATGCGAGTCATTCATGGGAATCACATCTCATTGTCAGTCGTTTCGTGAGTTGTCACGCCAGAAAGAGAGGATGCCATTCGACACTGTCTTCCGTCGTCGCCTGGAAACACTTGTTCAAGGGGCCATAAATAGGGTAGGGAAAGTAAGCACGAATGTAAGCGAACTTCGCGCTTTCATTCCACACCGCGCAAAAAGTAAGTTCTTTCATTCCACGCCGGGCAAATGTAAGAACTTACATTTCGATGGATTGAAATGTAAGAACTTACATTTGCGCGGCGTGGAATGACAGTGCTTACATTTTGTGAGGAGAACGAACAAGCATTGTCCTTCATTATAGGGTGGGGAAATGGGGTTTTTATATTAAAACTAGTAGATACGGCTGACATAAAGTATCGATTCATGAGAAACCTTCCAAACCCCTCTGGTTGGTGACATATACGGTCCTGAAAATGAAAAAACAAAGAGCATCCAAATGTGCGAAATAATTGATGAAATGGACAACGCCGGTGACAAATGGCCCTACAAGGCCTTCTCATCGTAGAAAAAAACCCAGTTTTCAAGGATTTATCGGCATTTGATTCTGCGAGACGACCAATCTTCAGTGGCGGGAAGCGCGGCAATGAGATGTGCACACGAATTTTAGGCAAGAACCTGTTCGGTAGTGTAGTGGTAACGCGTTCGTCACGTTTTGAAATGGTCGAGGTTCGACCCCTGAGCAGTGCACTCTTTTGCAATATTTACAATTTTTTAAACCTGATTTATTGTTAACTATAATAAATGCGGATCATTAGTCATAGAAAAAATTATCAATAATATCCTTTTCACATCTTTTGTCTTCGCATTCATTTCACATTGTTTTATCTCTTTCAGGGCCTCACATGTCACTAGCCTGGAAACACTTGTTCAAGGGGCCATAAATAGGGTAGGGAAAGTAAGCACGAATGTAAGCGAACTTCGCGCTTTCATTCCACACCGCGCAAAAAGTAAGTTCTTTCATTCCACGCCGGGCAAATGTAAGAACTTACATTTCGATGGATTGAAATGTAAGAACTTACATTTGCGCGGCGTGGAATGACAGTGCTTACATTTTGTGAGGAGAGCGAACAAGCATTGCCCTTCATTATAGGGTGGGGAAATGGGGTTTTTATATTAAAACTAGTAGATACGGCTGACATAAAGTATCGATTCATGAGAAACCTTCCAAACCCCTCTGGTTGGTGACATATACGGTCCTGAAAGTGAAAAAACAAAGAGCATCCAAATGTGCGAAATAATTGATGAAATGGACAACGCCGGTGACAAATGGCCCTACAAGGCCTTCTCCTCGTAGAAAAAAACCCAGTTTTCAAGGATTTATCGGCATTTGATTCTGCGAGACGACCAATCTTCAGTGGCGGGAAGCGCGGCAATGAGATGTGCACACGAATTTTAGGCAAGAACCTGTTCGGTAGTGTAGTGGTAACGCGTTCGTCACGTTTTGAAATGGTCGAGGTTCGACCCCTGAGCAGTGCACTCTTTTGCAATATTTACAATTTTTAAACCTGATTTATTGTTAACTATAATAAATGCGGATCATTAGTCATAGAAAAAATTATCAATAATATCCTTTTCACATCTTTTGTCTTCGCATTCATTTCACATTGTTTTATCTCTTTCAGGGCCTCACATGTCACTAGCC
>JACMIF010000015.1:41882-70366 GCA_014805445.1 Diplogasteroides magnus | reverse complement strand
TCATAGAAAAAATTATCAATAATATCCTTTTCACATCTTTTGTCTTCGCATTCATTTCACATTGTTTTATCTCTTTCAGGGCCTCACATGTCACTAGCCATAGGTGTTTGTGAAGTTTTCCTATGAATAGTTATTTTGTCTTGGTCGTATCTACAAGTTTGAATCCAAAAATCACGCTTCTCCACCCGATACTGCAGGGCAATACTTGTTCGTTCTCCACGCAACATGTCAGCTCTTTCATTCCACGCCGCGCAAATGAAAGTTCTTACATTTCCACCCCTCGAAATGTAAGTTCTTACATTTGCCCGGCGTGGAATGAAAGAACTTACTTTTCCACCGCTCAAAATGTAAGAATGAGAAGGGTGAAAATTCTTACATTCCCCACCCTAGCCATAAATGAAAAGACAGATGTAAAAGGAAAAAGCTCAAGACATATTTCGGACTTTTTCGAGGACGTGCGCACAATTTTCTTCTAGTAAAACAGAAATTAAACAGAAATACTTGTAAGTTTACGTTGAAGTAAATTATTGACATCAAATGGGAGAGACCACTAGTTTCAACCGAATCAACAACTCTTACTTTTACGCTTAGAAAGACCAAATGCAGCGAACATACGTTAGAGATCTTATGCACATTCTTCGGAGCGATGTCCGACACTTTTATCGGGTTCTTTCTTTCCTTCTGCGTTTCCATCCTCGATTCTTTTGTCTTCCACCATTCAAGGTTTTGAAAAGGCCGAATCAGCTTGAAGGGAAATTCCCGTGGACCTCTCTCACGGTCAGGTAATAGGTTTTTTTAAATAAGAAAAAACGATATTTATCGAAATATCTCAAAATTACTTTTTGCAATAGTGACTCCTTTATCATTTCCGCGACCGTCAGCTTTTCAAATTGTCTATTACGACTTGGCGCTAAACGCTGGGAAAATTCCTTGGCAATTTGCCAATTTCGATCTTGAGCCTACTTATGTCCTTCTATACGTGATTAGGTTTTTTAGAACTTTCGATGACTAAACAGGATTCATTTAAAATTTCACAAAATTGCTTACATGTAAATATGATCGCCCTTTCCGTTATATGCTGCCGATTCGATTAATTTTCGTTGTTGAATTTTACCGTTTTTGCCGAAAGATGTTTTTCTAATGAGCGCTCCCTGAGTCGTTTAGTCGCGAAGTATTGTAGATTCAATAGAAGAGTGGCATATGAACCGTCTGTAAGTATCATATACCAAATACGACAGCCGAAATCTACAGTCGATCAAAGGAAGAATGAAGCAGTTTCGAAATTGTGTAGTTTCGCGCCCTTACAGATAAATGCATCATTTTTATATTGTATTTTTAACTTTGCCCTCACTCCTACCATCCATCGCATATGTTGTTGCCGATGCGCTCAAACACGCGATACTTTTGATTTCATCGATCGTTGTGATACTCTTTTAGCGCCGCCGTTTTTCCCACTCTCAATGATTAGGCCGCCTGCCGATTTTCCAGTCACATTAAGTGGAGGAATCGAACGCACAGATCCAGAAGACACGTCGAACAAGGTGAAATATCTCATTAATTTTTCGATGGATTTGTGCTGCAATTCAACCGAACCATTTATTTAAAATGAGGGGAAACCATAACATTCCGTTCAATAGTGCCTTTCAGGAAAACGTTTGGCGTGGAATGGCCGAATTAAACGAAAGATACAACACTGGAAATTACCACCTCATTCCAATAAAGGTTCGAAAAGCGTATGAACGATATTTAAAAAAATTAAGATTCTAAAGGCAGAGCGTCAAGTTGTTGCAGGACTCTTGGAAATTTATGAGGTGTAGTACTGTTTCTTCGAAACATTGGTTTTTCCGGGAAAGCAAAACGTGTAATTACAAATTCACATCTGTTCTTGAACATAGCGCACACGTATCCCTACAAGGAAGTGGCATGTACAGAACTCTCAAAGGAGAAAATAAAATGTCGAAGGAGATAAGGAAGAGTTGTATTGCATTATGGAAGTGTGAAGGATAAGATTCATTAGCCTTGAAATACTGATGATATTATGTGCATTTTGAGGTGCTTGTTGGTGAAAGTAACCACCGTTGCGGAAGTATCAATGCAAAGGACCTTTCCGAGGTAAGTGTACCTATTGCAACAAGAAAAATATTCTTGATTGTTCCTCAAATGTTCTTATACGTTTGGTTTAGAAAAAACGCTCGTACGTTTTGCTTTAGAAAATAACGAAATTTATTAGAGATGACACTGAGTGTGACCGATTGCGGAAAATAAAGTAACTTTTGCACAACATCAATCAATGAGAGACCAGCAGCCGATCAATGGTGAAAACAGAGCTATTTTTAAAATATGAAAATGTTGCTTATGTGACACCCCCAAAATATATTGCAGTATTTTATTATAATATTACATTCATTTCAGGAAAACAGTTCATTAAAGACTGATGGAGAAAGAGTCATTTACAAGATCACTCTATGGACAAAGCAGTGGATGAACTGGCAACAGTACGAATTCAAAAAGATTCGATCTGTGTCAATAGAAGAGCACTTTTGATAGAGGCATGCGTTTTCTTCCATCATTATTTCGTAGTTTGTTCTGTGTACTGACTGCGATGCGATGCTTCTGACAATGAGAGAGTGAAACAATCACTGCCACAGCACTAGTCGCAAATCGCGAAGAAAATATGCGGCACATACTATCATGCCTGTTTATCAAGCCATAGTCGCGCGACTTCGAGCGAGAGTCACTCTTCAATTCTCAATTGTTATTTCTGTTCACTCAGCTTCAGTGAAGCTAATCGCTTGTAGTTTTACATCTTGCCAAGTGATAAAGTTATTATTATTATTTAACATTTTAACCCGACTATATCGACTGCGCTTATCACGATGACGCATTCATTTTGCATGGAAATACTTCGTTGATTTTATATGCCCTTGCTCATTATCGGAATTTTCTCATTTACGGTTGTTTTCGGCACTGCTACAATGCCTGGAGATTAGGGTGGGGAAAGGAAGCACAAAAAACCAGCCCTCCTGGTCATTCCAGTCCTGACTATTTCTCCGACAGATTTGACCATTATTCATGAGCTTCGTTCTCAACGAAATGATTTGAAATTTTCAGAATTGTTCCGGATTATGATTAGGCACTCATTAGGCACAATTTATCTGTACTCGAATCGACTCACTTAGTGCATTCTCTTTTCTCTAATTCATTCCGAGCAGTTGCTCGACAATGAGTTAGAGAAGAGGAAATAACATCTTGAGTCAATTCTAGAGAGAACAAGTGTGAGGAAAGAGAAAACAGTGAATGGCCCGAAATCGAAAAGGATCTGAGATATTACGGGGATGGACGATGTTGACAACATCAGTGACACTTCCCTCTCTGAAATAGGCGCTTAGAGAAATCTAAACTTGATCAGTAAAAGCGAACAAAGTATTCATAGTACTTGTCCTCGAATGTTGAGGTGATTGAAAGCCCGCATTCTTTCAATGTGTGAGTGAAATCGATCGTCTCTCGTTAAAGTTATGTTGGCGTAATGATCTGGAATCGAAAGGCCATTGTACATTTTCATGTCTATCTCACATAAAATGAATGCCAACGTCATATCATCTGGAAGTTGAGTTCTCTCCGAGACTGATACAATCTCAACATTGTTCTCCTTTTGTAGTTTCATAAGAATAGCCACGGTTGCTGAGGACAGACAGAATCCCGCACCACCAGTTGCAAACCAAAAATTGACCTGAAATAATCATTAGCTACTTGTTTTGCTTGCTGCAACCTCTTGATCCTCGTATCTGACTGTAACTTTCTTCTTCGTCGAAGGTCTTCCAATGTCGGAAGAAACAGAGTCATTCAATGCCGATAGCATCTCCTTCAGCACACGCACATTTACATAGTTGTCATCATCGAAATGACAGAACCACCTGAATCATATTTGACAAAATTTGAAGAAATCGTTCTTGCCGATATAGATGAGAACGAGTGTGAAATATAGCAAGTTCAGCAGCGAGTTTGCAGGACAACGCAGATCTTCACCGGAAAAGTTATGCCAGCATTGATTGCTTCACCTGGTATATCCACTTTTACATGGCGATACGAACAACTCCACGTCTTCAAGAGATTTCACAAGATTTCTGTCATCTGCATCAGTTACCAGGACGATCTGTAGCACTCTGTGGAAATTTACTATAACAGTTACTCACATCCTTTCCTTTTAGCCAAGTTGCCCTCAATTCTGTAATGCGCGACCAGTGGTTTGCAAACGTTGACTTCACAGTAATCAACACTTCTTTCTTCTCTTGAGCTCTCTTCTAAGACACTGCTTTCTCAGTGAGTTAGTGAAAGTGCAACCTCCTCATCAGAAGGAAACCCCAAGTGGAGGATCAGGTAGATAAAGATAATAGTCGCTCCGATCAAGTAGAAAGTGAATGATACACGAGTCATTCATAGTAATCACATCTCAAACGTTTTGTGAGTTGGCAAGCTAAAACGAAAGGATGCCATTCCACACTGCCATCCGTCGTTGCCTGGAAACACTTGTTCAAAGGGCCATAAATGAACTCTGGCAGAACTTACAACGGAATGGCGACACAAGCTGGTTTTCGGTAGACAGCGGAACACTCAGCTATTGCGCAATGGCGAGCAGAACTGGAAACAACAATCGCTGACAACAGATCGTGGATCTCTGAAAAAATGACCTATAAATAACTGCGACAATGTGGATTATGTGATCTTCTATTCTGGATCGGAGAGTCCTCAGTCTTATCTCATTATTCATATTTCAAGACTAGTCTTTCAACTCAGACTCAGAAACATTGTTCATGATGACTTTATCTTCTGAATAGCCTTGTGCATCCAGGAAAATGTTTTCTTCTGTCAGTGATTGTCCCCAGAATATCGCCCTCCATGTCCACTCAGATGAGAAATACATCGTCAAGTAAAGGTAACATCAAGTGTTGTTCGTCGCATCCTGACAGTCAACATCGGAAACGATTCTGTCGAATGTATAAAAGGTAATGCTGTCATTGCTGTCACTTGGCCACTGTCTTCCATGAATTCCCTACTCTCCTCTCTGTTCATAACGACTGTAGTCCTTTCTACAGGAATATCTTTCAACGACAACGAGTTCAGACGAATTGTAGGTTCCTTTCTAGGGTGTCGCATTCGGTGCTTTTAGTGTATTCGTCGTTCGTCTGAGAGCGGTTGTCTATCACATGATAGTGACAACCGCTCCGCAGAGATTGGACGAACGACGAATGCACTAAAAGCACCGAATGCGACACCCTATTCCTTTCCCTTCGCACAGAAAAAAATTATACCGATTTGGCGGTGAATACTACCGCTGGACGGTATGATCAAGAGCAAAACTACCGCCCAGCGGTAGTACTTTTTCTGTGTGTTGTTTTCTTTCAGTGTTCCCATCCGCTACACTTTTTTTCTGTTCAGCTCGTGGACAAGTATAATTTCTTCCGAGAAATCCACGACGTGGAGCCTTTGGTCGAAAGTTCGCGATTAGAGAGGTGAACGACCGAGTGGAAGACTCTCCCTCCTCCTCCCCTCCCAATCCTATTCAATTTAGGAGTGCTCAACTCTGGGCTGAATATCTGGGAACAGCCCCAGGCAAGAACTGCATACACCATTCTCTATATGGTACAAACACACTCTCAACAGTAATCCGATAAAGTCGCTATTCCTTGTAGGCGGCGAAAACATCTATTTCCACTATAACTCGGCGCCCGTTTCGGAAGAAGCACTCGCTCTCAAGGCTGTTACGGCCTTTTATGAGGTTTGTTTGTTCGTGCGTTCACACAGTCGGACTAATGAAGGCACGAGACAAGAAGTGGAGAAATCCCCAGTCCTTTACATGCTAATGGGGCGAACGAAGAACGGGGAAGTCCTAAGACTAAGAGGGCATTCAGGAAATCAAGTACTACGACTTCCGAAATCCCGGAATGGTCTGGCCTGCCGCTCATTTCACTCAAATGACGTGGAAGAGTGTGGAGAGGATTGGAGTGGGAGTGTACCACACGAAGATTGCACCGTTAGTACACATCACTACAGAAGAGGAAGAGCAGAGAAGAGATTGAAGAGGAGACTAGGGATCGCATTATGGAACGTTATTGACAGTCGTTCATTTCTAGCTGTCTATCCTCATTCTTGGCGGTCATCGATAGAGACGAGCGCAGAAATGAACGGCTCTCAATTATGTTCCACAACGTGATTTCAAGGGGAGACAACCATGGCGGATGCAACATCCGGTCAACTGAACGTTGGCCTGCCACAGCCTTCTTTGTTGTCGTTCATCATTCTCCGCATGGAAACATCATGACCAAAGAACACTTCGCGAGGTCCCTGGGTCCCTCACAAAAAAGAAAGACCTCCGAATTCATTCAGAAATGTTCTCAAACCCCGCGACCCGCCCAGCGATCTCGACTTTCAATGGGAAGGCAATACAACTGCGATTCCTTCCGGAAATGAGTCTCAAACCACTCCCGGTCCCGCAACATTGTCTCCACTCGCGGAATTGAGGACTGCTCTGTACTTTCCCCTTTAATTCCCCCTCTTCCATTGGTCATTTCAGTGCCAGAGTTCGAAGCAACACACGGGCCAATGATAGTGTCATTCGAACGAAACGTGTGTAGTCTGCGGACGAAGCTTTCTATGAACGAATTGTCCAATTGATAAAGAGAAGCGCCATAAAAGTGGAAGAAGGTATTGGAATGGGGGGAGCACAACAAGAGAGGAGGGGAGTTACACGTGTTTTCTGTGTCTGTCTTCTCTTTTCCACTCGAGTGGATGTTGCCATCTGGGCTGGTGGTCCCCAACCTTCACACTTCCCCGTTATACACTCCTCCCCTATGTCTCATACTCTTTTATTTATGGTATCCATCCATTCATAACAGTTTCCATTTTGTTCCATGTTCGGTTTCCATTTTGGGTACAGATTATATTATTCATGTAAGCCAACTTGATATACCAATTACGAACCCTCTCTCAATTTAGTCCACCGCACTGTCTCATTTGCGTCCGATTTCGTCGTTTGTCTGGCAATCAGTCATGATTCTAAATAGGTTTCACGCTCAGTATATAGAGCCGACCTTCAACTTCAACTTACATGAATAATAAAAAGCACTCTTGTATCCTCCCCCACAAAGTGCCATTCGAGTCTACTACATCACTTACATCCCCATTTCGAACTTGTGTCCCCTAAAATACTACTCTTCTCGTACCAAATGTCCGCTCCTACACACAAAAAGCTTTCAATTAGCCCTTTTGTTTACTTATCGAGAGTCGTTGCCCTTGCCGTTTACCGCCCTTCATTTATAGCTCGGATAAGGACTCTCATCGAGGACACAATCGTGTCCGACTTCTTTCCGCCCGATAGATTGGAAAACAATTTGGGTATGACCGTTTCGTCCTTTCTCTTTCGGGGCAATAGGAACATTTCGGTTGTGGAGGACTGCCTTTGGATGATGTTCTATTACACTGCCCCGGACGGACTCTCCTCTCCAGTACTACTTCTTCTGCAGCTGATTGAATAAATGTCCTTCTCCATAGAAACTTTCGTTGTGTTCTGTAATGGATTCCCTTGCCATATATTCCGTTTTCGTTCTCCTCCGTGTCGTCTTTCATGACGTGAAGATGTTCGTCGAACCGCAAATGAGTGATGTTCAGAGAGAAAGCACAAGGGGGCCACGCAATGGATGTCTTCTCCCATGAGGGGCGCGCCTTTAGAAGATTCTCAGTCGACCCCACAAGCATGGTAGACAAATTCTCTTGCTCCCCCTCCCCATTCTTGACTTTTATGACTTGGTCATCTTTGTTCTCTTCCAGTCGTCGTCTCGGTCTTCATCAACTACGAGTATGGTAACATCTCTCAAGTACCCATCTCGGATTCCCGTTCGTCGTCCATCCACCGGGCTCATGTCCTCTCGAGTGAGAAATGCCTCGGCGAATGGTCTCTCGGTGAGCATCTTCGGTCAGACTGACCTCCTCCTGTATGCATGTATGCGTGTATGGTCCTCTATTGCAATGCAATACGAGTAGTGGGGAACATGCGAGAAAACGTGGACACCGATTATGGTAGAATTGCCGAAAAGTGGAACGGGTCCTTCCGTTCACGATGCAATATTCGGGGTAAATCACATCATTTTGGTCTATTTCAGGAAGATAGGATGCATTTCTCAATGTGTTCGCGGACTCCGGGGCCTTCCAAGAACTCATCCACTTCTGCAAGGTCAAGCAACGCAGACATCGGAGAATAACACACAGTTCAGGTCCTTTAGATCTTCGAGTACTTCGGACTCGGACTCTCGGCAGTCAACAGATTCTCGACTCTCACGATCTTCACTCCATTTCGATCTCGGATCAGAATACGCTCTTTCTACCTCCATCGATGCTCAATTGTTCGTAGTGTCCACATGTGACGTCTTCATAAATCTTTCAGACAACGACTTTCCATTTCCCAAGCGAACCCTTATCCGGTCTACTATCTCACACTTTCGCTAGCTACGCTGTCAGAACATATCGTCATTGCAACACTGCAGAGCAAAGCGTGGTGAGAGAGCATCAGATATGTATCAGTGGGTAGATGCCAACTGCACTATGGACAATTGCGCCATAATGGTGAAGTGGACAGATGAGCCATCATTGTCGTCACTATTGCGCTGCAAGTGTCCATTTCACATTTCAAATGTGCATGGCGTTCTTGTCTTTGACCTGTATTTTTATGAATTAGGGTTCCTAAAGCGGTAGTAAAGTGTATTTCTCGTTCGTCTAATCCACTCGGCGCGGTTGTCTATCGATCGTAGAGGCAATGTCTGCGCGGAAATTTTATGAACAAGAAATGCACTTAATTACCGTTTTAGAAACCCTAGTATGAATGAGTCCTTCCCTTCAGGATCTGTGGTTGGTCTCCGCGCTTCGAACGAAAGATGCCCAACACTCTCCACACGGGAGATCAGATTGTGGAGGTTCGCACTTTTCCACTCTTCTCAATTCAATCTCTCTTCTTTCTATCAGATAGACGGAGAAGAGTGCACCGAAGACGCGAGAGGCTCTATATATAGAACGGCTGTCCCGGGAACACCCATTCGGTGTGTGTTCCTTCCACTTGAATTCACTCATGGACCACTTTTCAGTCTGGGCATTCGTCGACAGCCGCTGGCCTTGTTTTATGATCTCGTCAAGCCGATAAATCCCGCAAAGTGGAATCTAGGCATCGTGCTGCACAAACACAAGAACAGAGTGGGTCGGGGTGTCTTGGGGGCGTCTGCACATGTCAAATGGCTTGTCTAGTCCCGGAATCAGAATGAATTCCTTCCCTTTCCCCTTGGGAGGAGACCCTCTTCGTTTAGACAAGATTGATTAGGGAATGAATGGCTGAGGAGACATGCGGAAGTAGAGGAAAGAAGTTGTTGATTTGCAGGTGGAATGTATTGAGGAGGACTCAATTTCATCCAGGAGGGGAGTTCCCTCCCTTCTTCCCTCGTTCACTGATCCCTCAATCCTCGTGACTCCCGTCATTACCGATGTCAATGGAACCCGATTGAATCTTTGGTACGTCAGCAGATCGGGAGATCACTCATGTCCCCACTTTGCAGGGCTCGTAACGATCAGTTCTTCCGTATCCTGGATACGGTTCGGGATGGGACGGAGTTCCGGACGACCATTCAGCCGCACGACTTCATCAAGGCCCTCAAACACGCCATGAAAGCTCAGCACAAGTGTTACAAAGCCTACTGTGGACCAGACTGACTTCCACTCTGACAAATTGATCTTCTTTTCCTTCTTGTTATGGGTAACAATTCCGAGTTCTATGCTGTGCATATTTTGCCAATTCTCACGTCGTATTGTTCGTGTTTACACTCAAAAAGTCAAAACTTACTTCAGTGGCACTAGTGTACATAAATGGCAACTATGACAAAATGCATCCGACTCTGGTTAATGAGGTACAAAGGGCACACAAAATAAATACATCTACTACTGCATCCCGACTTCAAAAGAAATGCTCATTATCTGACGAAATCGTATAGTACGTGTGGGAACGGGTTGAGATTCGCACAGCGTACTAAGGCACTGGCAAAATGATGGGGGGAAATGCGCATACTCTAATACTCGATTTGATATTAGCTCTGGAGATAGGGATGCACTCAATGTACGGGAAACCGTGTAATAGGAGAATATACACGTCACACAACACAGACAAATTAAAATGCGTGAGCGAATGTGTTCAAAAGGCAAGGCAACAACAATAAATGATTCCTAAATGCGTAAGCTCATAAAAACACTTGTAACTATTGGCATCCCGGATGCACTAAGAATATTAATAACAGGAGACCCAATCTATGCTAATAAAATATGATTCGATAATTGCTATGATTAGAGGAGTGAGGCGATCTTGTCCCTCCACATGTCTGCTTCTGCCTTGGAATTGGCGAGGAGAGAATAGGAACGACGGAGGGTGCGGATCTGCAAGGGAAGGATGAGTACTGGGGCAAAAGACAGAAGCGCCGTGGATATTTGAGCCATTAGGTTGATTGGTCAGATGCGTCATGGTACCCGTCACTATCACGGCGCAAATGACCCTTTCACCATTATGGCGCAAGCTTCCATGACGCTGTTGTCTTCCATTCGATTACTGTAGTCATGTAGATGATTGTGTATGCCATGTGTTGTCATGTGCATGTGGTGTTTGATTACCAATCATCTTCAGTTCGTTTTACGATGGGAAACCATCCTGTTGTCGTTCGTGTTTTTGTCAGGGGTTCAAAAACGGTAAAGTTGTCGTCATTCCTCTCCGCCGCGCAGTTTTGTATGAGGGAATGAGACAACCGCGCGACGGGGAAGAATGAAGACAAATTTACCGTTTTTGAACCATTGTTTTAATGAGAATGCCGATGGATAAAACAAAAAAGGAATGTGAACAACACTTACATCAATGACCGCCGTTCCCTTCCTTGGAATGTGATTGACTCCAGAAATGACGTCAATTGACTGCAGTTCGCCCAAATCGATCTCTCCTCGCACTTGAGGATCATGGGGCGAATCAAAGTACACCAACTGAAAGGCAGTCCTTAGAAAGGATAGACCAATATGTCTGTTCTTACCTTGTGAGTCCTTGCTTCCAGGACGAACCATCGGGGCTTCCAGAACTTGAATGTGGCTCCCTTCTTGCAGAGGATTCCGGAATGAAGAGGTGGAAGGGACTTCTAAAGGGTGGCAAATGAGATAAACAAGGTTAATCTTTGTCAACCTTAGGTTGTTTCGTAGGAGTCGTCGTTTCATCGGGAGACCTTGCCCTGTTTCCATTAGTGATGATCACATGTGTGTCCGAGTGCATGGAAAGCGAAGAGGGAGGAGACATTGAGGCTCAAAGTACATCATTCCCAGGATGAAAGGCAAGTGCGCCATGGACATTTGTGCCGTAATGGTGAAGTGGACAGTTGAGCCATCGTTCTTATCATTATCACAGCGCAAGTGTCCATTTCATCATTATGACGCAAATGTCTGTGGCGCTCTTGTCCTTCACACTTCCATCTTCTCTCACGCTCGATTCACCTTCTGTTGCTCTGAGTGTACTGGAGTCCTCCTCTGCTATTCGTCCGCCGACGCTTCCATTACGCTCCGTTTCCTGGAATCGCGAAAACATGACCCAATTTCATGTCGAATCGTCGCTTTGTCATGCCTCATCGGGCTTGGGTGATTCCTCCTTCGCCCAGCACATAAACAAGTACTAGCAGTAGAGAAAGTGCGCTTCAACGGTGACGACAACAAGGAATAGTCACGAATACGTCTATTTTTGGAACTAGAACCTAAATTTGTCCCCTAGGCCAACCATAAGCACTGACCTCTCTGAGTCGAGGAAAGGCAGGAGTGATGGACACGATATTGGGATGATTGGGCGTCGAAGTCGTGATGGTGTTCTTTCCCATCATGAGGTACTTCATGAGAAGCTTCTTGTTTGCAGATGATCGAACGGGAGTGAGGGGAACCATCTGAATGGTGAGGAGTACTGTATCACACTTTCAGAATCTAATACCTTGCTGTCCTCTTCCACATCAGATTCGAGTGAACTTTCCACTTGATTCAAGTGTTGTTTCCAAGAGGAAGCCTTTCCACTCTTTGACACGAGAGGGGAGATCGCACTAAATGAGTGTTCCTTATGAGAATATGACAGAATAAAGTTAGGGTGTCGCTTTTAGGGCATTATCGACAGCCTTTCATTCCTAGCTTTCTAACTTCATTCCCAGCGGTTGTCTCTGCGAAGCGAGAGACGACGTATAGGAATGAAGTTCGGCGATTATGAATCAGCGGCTGTCAATAACGCCCTAAACGCGACCCTTTAGATAAAGTACCTTATCCTCTCGATCTGCGCTGCGAATCCATTGACTGGTCGCAAGTCTCGACACGAGAAGAGGTCCACTTTGATAGTCTGAAAAGAATGTGAGTACACTTCAAACGTCACTTTCTACCGATGGTTCGTCGTGCTTGGTCGTTTTGGCTTCCTTCAGTTTCGCCTGTACTTCTTCCCTTGCCGCCTGTTCCTTCTCCGAACACTCTGAAGGACAATCATTCTCTCACAGACAATGAGTGCATCGTCAGTAGTCTTGGCAGCTTGAATCCCAAATTTTATTCTCTTTCACTCGGTCATATCTAGCATGTACACACGACCGCGCGATAGAGGGCACAGCGAGATGGAATACAATTTGGGATTCATTCTGCTAGCACTGATCGTCTGAGGCATACCGATATCATACGGTGGCCCGTGCAAGATAAAGTCCTCCGTGTAGTACTCCCACAGTTCGAGACAGGCAGTGGACCATCTAGAGGAGGAATTGGCTCATAATGACACGATATCGATAGGCAAACCTGATTTCGAGCACCTCCGAGTTGCTTGGATCGAAGAGGAAGTTTGTGAACAGAGGCTTGCGATCCTGGTAGCTCTGAAACCAAACAGTCAAGGCATTCATGGGTCAGGTGGAGAATAGGGGTTCTAAAACGGTAAATTTGGCGTCATTTTTCTCCTGAGCGCGGTTGTCTCATTCCGTGATGGACGACCGCGCGGCGGAGAAGAATGATGTCATATTTATCGTTTTTGTACCCCTGGCGGAGAACAATTCAAGTAAGCACATGAATGTTACCTGAATGAACCTCCAAATGCAGTGTTCTCCTTCAGTGTCGGGAACGAGGTGATGAGTGTGAACTCGTTCACTCTCACAGTTGAAGATGAATGTGCGGAAGAAGGTTGACTGCGAGTGATAGGCGAGGAATCGAAGGAAGAAGTCGTTGAATTCGAACGCCGACGGGTATTGCTTCGTTATCTGAATATTTTCAGATCAAAAATGGTTTAGGGGTGAAATACAAGAGCGCAGTGGATATTTACTCCACAATGGTGAAATGGACAGATGTGCCATCATGTCCCGGCTCAATTTTACCGTTTTGACGCAAATGTCCCATGGCGCTCGTATCTTTCACTCTGGTTGGGTACCTGATGGACAGCATCGAGGAAGAGAAGGAACACCGGTGCATATCCACTCTTCTGTGATGCCAATGTCTGATTGTGACGGTAGGAAAAGCGATGACCGAATGCCAACCACTCCTTCGCAATCAAATCCTGTATAGGTATTGATTGACTAGAAGTAAGGAGAATAAACCAACCTGGAATCCCTTGATGGTACGGTAGTGTGGATCACAGAGCAGTTGTACAAGGGAGGAGATCTAGAGAAGGGCTCGTGATCAAGATTCATCAAATTCCAGGGATTCAAAATCGGTAAATTTGTCGTCATTCTTCTCCGCCGCGCTGTTGTCTATGAGGGAATGAGGCAACCGCGTTGCGGAGGTGAATGACAGCTAATTTGCCTACTTCGAATTCCAGTTCACGTCAATAACAATACCTGGCAGGTGGCATCAGTTCCATCCTCAATACAGAGCATTGCAGAAGAGTTGGCAGTGGAAAGGAGGACGGCGATGCAGGAAGACAATTCGAGGAGAACGGACACCTGATAAGGGAAATGATAATGAAATTAGAAGTTCTAAAACGGTAAATTTGTCTTCTCCGGAGCGCGGTTGTCTCACTCCCTGATAGACGACCGCGCGGCGGAGAAGAATGACGTCGAATTTGCCGTTTTTGAACCCCTGACTGAAATAGGGAAGAAGACTCACATTCTTCATCCATTCTGACTCGTCCAGAAGTCGAATGAATCCCGCCTTTCCCACCGTTTCAGCTTGATCTTGTCTGAGCACTCGAGAAAATCGTTTGAACGTGTCCTAAAAGAAGTTGTTCAACGAGGACAAACATTGATTCGAAACCTTCATGTCATGGGCTGTGGGATAGGCAATGGGGATGAATTCGACATTTCGATCCAGTCGAAGCACCTGAGATATGACCATTGAGAGGGGAAAGATGGATATATATGAACCTTTGAATGTCCCTTCTCTCCGAAGATGTACAGATTACGGTGGATGAGAGATCGTGCACTCCTCTCTGCATCGCTATGCGTCCTTTCATCCGCTGTTGAGGATATAGACATGGTTTGAGAGGCTGAACCACCATATGAAAATCACGAAAGACCAAGCAACTCACTCTTCTGGAATGTGCTCCTCACGCTCGTATTGCGTACAAATTGAGTGGCTGATTTGGCAAAGTCAATCGATGCCTTCTTTGCAACTTCAGAGGACTGAAAGCCAGGAGATCTTACAGATCCATTCATTTTTACCAACCGGGAATATGCTTGAGCTTGGGATGGAAGAGTGGAGGGAGTCAGATGAATGTCCTAGAGAGTTGAATGACTGCAGGAAGAGATCGTTTGATGCAGTGGGAGAAGAGGCAGCCAGTCGACGAATGTAGTGCTCCTGCAGGATTATCGTTTGATAGTCAGAAGAGTTTCATCATACCTGATGGGCTGTGCTTGTAATAGGAGTCGTCGCAGCTAGAGAAGGCGATCGATCGTACATTGCGAATGAATTCAGCGATGTTTTGTCGTCATTCCCAAGTTCTTTTGCCTTCCGCTTGATCTTGTTCGTGACCTGTAAGCGAGTTGATACGGTATCTAGTGGAAGAATGCCACATACATTTTGAGTGGATAGAGCGGATCCCCTGATGAGCAGTGCACCCTTTTCATTCACCCAAGTCACAACGGGGAAACGTCCACTCTTGAATCCCTTTGCGATCTGAAAAGGTTAAATTACGCAACTCCATCAAGATTTCTTCACCTTGACCAATGTTTCATCGTTAGTGGAGCATGGAACAGTGAGGAATGAAGGATAACTGAAAGGTACCAAAAGTGTTTACAGTAGGTGAATGGAACAAACCTGGGAGCGATCTCATACGATGCATTAGCATCACTGATCTTGAAGAGTCCGTGGTCTGCATTGAATCGAAGTCTTCGCAGGTCTCCCAAGTATTCAGCGTGAAGCAAATCGATGGACGAATTGCGTCCCATCAAATCTGAAGAAGTCGATTGATCTAAATTCAAGTTGACGCAGCCAACCACTGATTTCCAGATAGTCCTCGACACTTCTCCCTCCTCCATCTAGCCTGCTGTCCAAGGTGTGAGAATCCTTTCGACGTCCTAGCGTGGCTCAAATATCACGGTTATTCGAGAAAATGTTTGAGGGTCATACCGGGAATGCCCTTCTTGGGTAGATTTATGATGGCCCTTCTGAATTCCTTGATGGATGACATCTTGTTCGTGTCTGCCGCAGTCATCGTCTTCTGTAATATCACTATGATCATATCCAGCAGGTGTTCAAAGTCGGTGAATTTGCCGTCATTCTTCTCCGCCGCGCGGTTGTGTATGAGGGAATGAGAAAACCGCGCAGCGGAGAAGAATGACGACAAACTTACCGATTTGGAACCCTCTAATATTAAGTTAATTAACGAAACCTGTAGTAGATGAGCCTTTCCAGCATAGCAGAAGAGAGTGGATGGAATGGTGACTGGCCATCGAAGGCCCTTGATGCATCGGAACAGCTCAGCCACTTTCTCCTCAGAAACCTGAACCAGTTGATAGAGAAGTTGGTGTGTGCCAATTCATACTAAATTTTCCATTTTTTGTCATTTTAGCATGGAATAATTGATTTTTGACCCATTGTGCGCTCTGGCGCTACTACCGTAGTACAACAAAAGAAAATCCAAATCGAATCGACTCACGTCTTCATCGAAGATTACAGTCAACTTCGCAAAAGTCGAGGATCGGAACTGAACGCAGTTGTGACTTCGTGCTGCGACCTGTAAGAATTAACTGAATCGTAATGAGTTGGTAAATGTCGAACCTTGACAGAAATGCTTTCCATTTGCCAGCTGGAAGAGTTGATTTCGGGGAGGAACTTCTCCTTCACAAGGGACATCACGGGCATTCCTCGAATGATCAATTCATCCGATGCTGAAAGGAGTGATTGATGCAATGAAAGAAGAAGGGAATAGGGGTTCAAAACGGTAATTTGCCGTCGTTCTTCTCTGCCGCGCTGTTGTCTCATTCCGCCATAGACAACAGCGCGGCGGAGAAGAATGACGGCACTGTTTTTGAACCCCTTCAAGAGACTGACCGAGTGGATTGATTGGATGACCCTTGAAGACTATCCTGTAGTTGGTAAGGAACAGTTCTCCTTCGGCAGGGAGGTAGTGGGAGACTGAATGGTATTGCAGGGCTGAAACATCCCCGTTTATCGATTGAAGAAGAATGCAAGATACTTGATGGTGATCGTTCGTTTGGCAGCAAGATGGCTCTCATACTTCCAATCATTCCGTGCTCATGGGGGAGAAGTTCAGGGGGAGCGATCTCCAACTGAACAAAATACGGGATGAATTGAGAGTGAAGCGTTCTACCGTACCCTTGGAGGTGGAGGAAGTTTCCTGCTCTCTCTGTAGACCTGCTCAAGAGTGTCCACATGCATTCCTACACAAGGCCCGATGAGTTGTATCAGGTTCTCTATGAGACGGGCATTCAAACCAGCGGCACAACTGATCCTGAACAATTATCTCTTCACTTCAACATTCAACTGACTAATGGTTCCAAATCCGCAAATTTGTCATCATTCTTCTCCGCGGCGCGGTTGTCTATCAGGGAGAAACAACCGCCGTCCGGAGAATAATGAAGACAAAATTTGCAGATTTTGACTCCCTACAACTGACCTGTCAATCACTCTCGTGATCCACTTGACCACCGTTGCATTCGAATCAGTCGAACTCTCCACGAATCCGGACTCGTTGTCAGAGTCATCCGTTGAGTTTCTTCTTCCCCTTTCCTTCTCTTCCTTCTCCTTCTCGATCTTCCTCAATCTGTCCGAGTCCAGTGGCACCCGAAGAAAGATCATCAAGTTGATGTAGTGTTTCGCTTGTCCGAACACGATTGATTCCTCCTCTGCTGCCAATCTGAAAAGGGATGGATACGGTAACTTGGTTGTGCGAAAGAAAAGTGTGTCATTGAAATTTGGACCATTACGGTGAAACGGAAACTTGCTCATCATTTTCGTCGTTCTCACGGCGCAGATGTCAATTTCACCATTATGGCGCAAAAGTCCATGGCACTCCCTTCCTTCACCCATCTTGGTTATAAGTACAGTACCTGTCCAGTTCCTCCTCACTCAGTCCTTCCTTCTCTTCCAGTCTCTTCGCTGCAATATCCATGGCCGTTGGCTGTTCGAGGAGTCCCCAAGTGTCTCTTGTTCCTGAACATTCTGATTCCTTCAGTATGGAGAATTAGCACACCCTCGACTTTGAAGTGCGGTTCATCACTCCTCGCCTTGTATGTCACATTCATGTACTGCCTCCTCATCAATCTGTGAACGTCGTGGAAAAAGGCCGCCTCCCAGAATCTGAACAACTCTTCACATTTATCAGACCATGTAGGTATTCCAGTAGGGAATGTCAGTATGCGATCACTGTGGAAGCGACCACTCGGGGTAGGGTATTGGAAGGGAATGATAAAAGTGAATGGATGGAGGATCACCTCTCGTTCTCCCACACTGCATGTTCCTGGATGCACGTGTACATGTACTGCTGCACTCCTTGTGTCAATCGCTGCAATGGGTCAAAGTTCAGGGCTCAAAGAAAATAGCGCCGTAGACATTTGCAAAATAATGATGAAATGGACCCTTGCGCCGTGGTTATGACGATAACGATGGCACAACTTGACTGTTGCGGTGCAAATATTGATGGCGACATTTCAAAGTTTAGACCTCATTCATTCCCTTTCTTCATTTCCCCCAATATATTCGGCTTTAATCGTACGGGAACGCAGTTCTACAACAAGAGACAATTCTCACCCTGCAGTAGACATACGAGAAGTAGAGACACGCGTAGGCAATACCGTGTTCGTCTTCCACAGTCTCATTCTGAAAGGAATAATGTAGCTGAGACGCGAATTGCAAACTACCTCAAGTGCACAATTGATGAGATGAACGATGAGTTCGAACTGTTGAGGATGAAGGGTCGCCCTGTGGACTGGCTGCATTCCATCAACGAGAAGAGCACACAGACGCACCTCAAAAGATTCATTATAACCTAGAGAGTTTCTGAATCGGTAGTAAAATGCATTTATCGTTCGTCTAATTCCCTCGGAGCGGTGGTCTATCGGATAAAGAGACTAGGAGTTCTAAAACGGTAAACTTGTCGCCATTCTTCCCCGGAGCACGGTTGTCTCACTCCATAATAGACGACCGCACGGCGAAGAATAATAACGGCAATTTTACCGTTTTTGAACCCCTGATATAGACAACCGCTCACGAATGAGGAATGCACTTTACTACTGATTTAGAAACCGTAATAGCCCTAGTCCAAGAGAACAGTTGTTCACATTTCCCCATATTGATCCTCTTTCTCAGTGTTTCACTGTCATGACCGTCTCGATTTCCTTTCAATTCACTTCAAAAGGCGTAGTCCATTGAACTTCTCGTCCCTTTCACCAGTGTGACAAAGGCTTAAGAGACTCATCTCCTCCTACTCTCTTTCTTCCCCTTTCGCCACTTACATCATACCATATGGTCACAGTTCCCTTTCAACTCCCTTCCAATTCAGAACCTATACAATGGTGGAAGAGGTAAAGGCTATTGACGTACAATGCAAAAATGGAAAACAATATGCCCTTTTGTGTTTTGTTTGAGCATTGATATCTATCTCTGTGTGTGGTCTCACCCTGACAGATCTTGTCCTCAACGCAAACTCAATCGCCGGTTTCTTCTTTCTGGCCTCGGAGATTCGATTGTCGAAGACGGCAGAGAAATACTCTTCCAGGGCCTGAGACAAAACATGAGTAATGGAAGGGAACACAGTGGAAGACAAATAGGTGTTCAAATCTGTAAATTTGTCGTCATTCTTCTCCGCCGCGCGGTTATATCATTCCCTAAAATACAACCGCGCGGCGGAGAAGAATGACGAAAATTTACCGATTTTTAACCCTTCAAAACATGTCACTCGTACCTGTAGTCGTCTCTTTCGTGTCTCTGTACATTCATCATCAAAGAGCGGAAGGGGAGTCTCGGGCACTCTTCTCTTCTGTTCTTCACTTCCCTCGTTGTCATGTGTGGAGACACTTTTCCTCTTCATAAGGATTTCAATCTGCATTGAACCCATTACAGTACTCATTCATTATATCCCTCACTCTCTGTTCGTCGAGAGGTGGAATGGATGATGTGGTCGCTTCCTCATTCACTGTTCCATTGCGAAGGGCCGCCTGACAGGACGTGTTCCTCTGGTGCTCCTGCATTGCACTATTGGGATTAGTATTCATGTGTGACTCTTACATTGTGGAATATCTCCGCGGCCAGTTCCTTCATTCGGTCGTCACTTCTCCTCCGTACATCGTTTCCTTGTGATACAAACTAGAAGGGAAGATCAACTACAGGGGAAATGAGTGGATGGACTCACGGAGTCGAACACATCACAACTTCTGTATGGAAGTCCACGGGTGGAAATGAAAAGTTGGAACATGTGACTGCCGAGAAGTCCGTGCAGGAAATCAGCGTGTGCATCGTATTGGAGTCCCCTGAACTTATCCTTTTCATTCATGAGTTTTCATCCAATCGCCTGGTCCACCAACCACAGGAAGGCAAGGGAACTAATTACTCCTTTCGAAACCATTCCCCCGCCACCATACATGAGACTATGACGAGATGTCCGACCCGTGCGTCGTCCTTAGTCACTACCCAAACAATACCACGTTCTTTACTCACCTCAATCCTACGAACGCTGCTCTGTGGAAGGCAATGAGAGGAGATGGAAAGAGGCGAACGAGTAATAAGGCCCATCTACTCAACGGATTCATTAAGATCGATATAACTACAGTACCTGTATCCCTCGAGAATCTCCGAGTAGAATTGAATGAAACACGCACGCAGCTGCGAGTCCTGAAAGAGCATTAGATTTTGCAAACGTTGCACAAAAATGGATCAATGTACAGTGGATTGACCTATTTTATCCATATTGTTCTGACAAACTACCGTAATATTGTTTGAATTGCGAGACACGAGATGATCATTCACTCACCAATACATTTCCGTCTGGCTTCGGAGGGGCGGGAGGGGCATCCACCAGATCCATGTACTTCAATTCCGGGAGAAGGATCTGTGAAGAGAAGTCATGTTTAACACTAAGAAGATTTGATACTGACCGATTGCAGGTTGTTGAGCAGCCGAGAAGCAAATGGTTCGGGAATTTCAGGGATGATTACTCCATTTGGAATGGTAACTGCTCCCGTATCCAAGTCAACCACGACAACCTCGCTACTGAAGGGAATTGTTTACTTTGATGAGGATCACCAGATGAACCTGGGTACTTGACTGAGACAATTTCTCATGACTCCCATAAGGAATGGAGTGGGACTCTCCAGATATTCAAGAAGAGGCTCGGGAAGCACAGGAACGTATGTATATCTACAATGAAGAATCAATAGAAGGAACATGAGGAGTGAAACTAACGAGTATTCGAATGGATAAAGGAGTGAAGTGATGGCTTGTCCGGCGGCCGACAACATTCTACAGTAGGAGGAGACGAAGACGATCTTCTGGTCGCACAGAATGGCTCGCATCACAATGAGGAGATTGTGTAGACCTGAAGGGATGAGTCTTTTAATGGAAGAAGAGAACGACAGGCGAAAGAAAGCAGCGCAATGGACATTAGCGCCATAATGATGAAATCAGCACTTGCGCCGTGAATTTATGGAATTTGTCATAACTATGGCGCAAGTGTCCACGGCGCTCATGTCCTTCACCCAAAACGACACTCACCCAGTGATCGTGCAAATAGGGATGCACATCCTGTGCTGATAGGAAGCATTGAATTGTTAGGGACATGCAGAGCTAATCTCTCCTCTCCAAGATTGAAGGACACGTCGGCACCCGGTCGAAGGATTATATCAGACAGAAGGGTTGCAATCTGAACTTTGGCTTTGTTTTATGATCTCAGCGAGGCGTTCTGACCATATGTTCAGCCACATCGACTTGTCCTGACATGTGGGCAGAGGAGATTTTGCGAAGGCACTCCTAAACATATCCGCTATAGTTTGTAAGTCAACTGAAGGAAGTCACCATAAATAGAGGGAAGAATGCATTCCTCGACAGGATCACATACACCTTGGGCCTAAACAACATTGTTTTCGTGTGAAATCTGTAAATTTATCGTCATTCTTCCCCGCCGCGCGGTTGTCTATGAAGAAATTGGACAACCGCGCGACGGAGAAGAATGACGAGAAATGTACCGATTTTTAAACCCTTGAACCCACCTGTACACGGGTGCGCCTCCTGATATGTCATGATCCATCACATCCAACACATTGCATCGCTCCTGTCGCTGCAAATCATCATTGGATCTTCAGAAGAGCGGAAACAATCACTGAACCTGCAGACAACACGCGTATTGGTGGTCGCCCATGATGTCCGTGAGAGTATTGACAAAGAACGTCGAAGGGGAAGGATCAACGGAGACACGCCATCCCCATGGTTGACAGAACTGCAAAGATCAGACCATGGAGGAATTGCGTGGTCTAGTCATTCCGGCTCTGCTCTCTCTACCGCGCTGTGGTTTCCATATGCCACAGACGACCGCGCGATAGGGAGCGAAATGAACTTTGGTTTTCATTCTGTCTAGGATGAAATGGTCACCCACCATCTGAATGCTGTTCGAGAAGGCGATGTCATCCCAGTTCGTAGTGGGAAATCGTTGAGAGACGATCCCATTACTCGTGTCGTACTCTGCAACGGCAGTAATCACATTAAGGGTCGAATGATGGCAAAGCCGGTGAAACTGGTGTAAAAAAACGGAAGAAGTGGTCAAGAGAGCAGTGGTGAACGGATGAATACTAATGGTACTAAATCGGTAACCTTTTCGTCATTCTTCTCCGCCGCGCGGTTGTCTATCGGGAAGTGGGATACGACAACCGCGCGGCGGAGGAGAATGGCGCTAAATGACGGACGTTTAGGACCCCCTAAAATTCGCGGAACTCACGGAATTGTTCTGGATCGAGATCGACTATGGCGATGTAGTCGACTAATCTGCGAGGAGCGGCCATCGAAGAGGCGAACCTCCTGCAACATCAAAAGTGACCCTTGATGTCGAGTGTTTACTGAGGGAGGAAGGGGCTAACCTCAGTGGGGGAAGGAGTCACCGCCGTCCCGTACACGGCAATTGACTCGCTCTTGGCCACGATCGCCTATCAAAGCAAATTTGAGCAAGATCACGCGAGTAATTACGGTTTGATAAGCACACAACTGCATTGTTTTGTCAAAGGGTGCATTTTCAACGCATAACAATGAAAACGGTGAGAAATTTAGGTGATGGATTAAAGCAATGACTAATTTAGCCAAAAATAATTACATAAATGAAACAAATAAGAAAAATACGAACAATACTCCAAGAGAAAATTGTGAGTTTGAACAGATGGTCCGCAGTTGTTGAAGTGCCGTGACTCTCGAGATACTGTGGTTTTAGTCCAAAGAGGACAGGGCTTGGGGCGCATTCCCAATTTTTGGATGCAATGTCTTTCAGAAGATGATATTTCAAAGATGTCAATTGATAAAGATATGAAATGTGGGGGTTCTAAATTGGTAAATTTGTCATCATTCTTCTCCGCAGGGCTGTTGTCTATCAGGGTTGGGATAACAGCGGTGTGGAGAGGAGTGACAACAAATTTACCGATTTAGAACCCCTAATAGGAAATAATATTATCGAAACATCCGAGTTCCCCTTTTTATGAGTGGTGAACTCTTACCTGACCAACAAACAGCTCACAGTTCATTCGCATGACATTGAACTCGGCAAACAGCATCTGCAATATGAAACACTGGATGGGTGCAGCTTTCTCTCTCGTATCCATGCATAATACAAGGTCATCCCCGGTTCAAGTAAGCGGAACTTACTTTCATGCGTTTTACTCAACTACTGTTTACCCCTATGAGGTCACCGTTTGACCCTGAGGGTGAACTCGCTTTCGTTCTCGTGTGACTCATCGCAACAAGACAAAAGGAACCCAATAACTACACTATGAGATCATAATCATTGTTGAACGAACAGACATTCCTCATTCAGTGCCATCTAGGGCTTCTAAATCGGTAGTAAAGTGCATTACTCATTCGTCTAATTTCCGAGGAGCGGTTGTCTCTATTCGATAGACAGCTGCTCCTGGCGGATTAGACGAACGAGAAATGCACTTTTCGACCGAATTAGAAACCCTAGTACGATCCTCTTGTGTTGTATCGTGATTGCGTTGGCTTTTCCCTCTATTCACTTCTTTCGTGGCCGGTCCACGATTGTTGCAGTTATGCAAAAAGAGATGGGACACAACAGAAGAAACACTAAACGAATATCATCACAGGGGGACACTGGCCGTTTCCAAAACGGTAGAAAAGTTCATTTACAATTCGCGTGATTCGCTCTGAGCGGCTGTCTATCGACTGCAGAGCCGATCACCATCAGTGAATTAGACGAATGAGAAATGCCCTTTACTATCGTTTTAAAACCCTATGGCCAGTATCGCCTCAAATTGCCTCCTTGTGTGGAGAGGATATTTCTCAGTGGGGGATGGGATCAACCTTGACGAGGATTCATTCAGTCAGCTTCTGCACCAAAAGCCGCGCGCATCGCATCAAAAACGATGGGGCGAGGGATGCAACACAATGGCCCCCTTCATACTCTGATCCTCTCAATCGCCACCCTCACTTCCTATCTTCTCAATAGCAGACGCTGACTCATCTCTACTACTTTGCTGCCCAAGGGCACTGTATCTAGTCCTGATGAACGAAACGAATTGTCGCAGGGCGCTCTTTTTTGTTATACTACCCCCTGCAATTCATTCCTCCTCTCCCTTTCCATCTCTGACCCCTCTCCGCACCCTCTACAGTCTCTGGCACGGGACTTCTTTGTGCTTCTTCACTGCAGCACCGCCCTCGACGCTTACAATTACCGGATTGGAGGGCGCTGCCAGCCGAAG
This sequence comes from Diplogasteroides magnus, assembly GCA_014805445.1. Classification (NCBI taxonomy): domain Eukaryota; kingdom Metazoa; phylum Nematoda; class Chromadorea; order Rhabditida; family Diplogasteroididae; genus Diplogasteroides; species Diplogasteroides magnus. The sequence continues at coordinate 45,953 of JACMIF010000015.1, read as the reverse complement.
GGTATAAGATGGGCGGCCCGAGGGGACAGACGTACAGTCGGTTGGGTCATTTCCTCTCTCTTTCTACAGTACTGAACGCATTTTCTGAATTTCCATCCTGCCAATCTCTTAGGAGTTGTCTTTCGAAATTAGAGACGACCGCTCGAACGGGATTGGAGAGATTAAAAATTGAACTGTGTCCAATATTATACAGTACTCTCATTGCAGTCATGCAGTCTCTTGTTCTTGTGAGTGCCGCTGTCGCTCTTCTCGCCCTTGTGGATGTATCCAGCGCTTGTTTTGCCTCTGGAGTCTGTGGTGGAGGCTGTGCACCTCCTCCTCCTGCTCCTTCCTGTGGTGGTGGATGTGGCCAAGGGTGAGTATCATATCTATTAGGGTTGACAGTTTCAGTACGAGAACAGTTAGGTCTCACGAAACCACTTACTGTCATGATATACTGATTAGTGAAACATAACTGCCATGATCTATATCCTCTTCTATTCTATCATGTCTTTCTGCAGATATGCCTGTGGTCACTACGGTTGCGCTCGCATGAGGGCTGCTGTCCACGGATCTCGTACTCTCAAGATTGAGAAGCAAGACTCCACTGAACTCATTGAGGTTCGGGCTTTTACCCTTTAAAGTGTTAACGTATCGTGTATAGGCGAAGGAGCCCGAGACTCCCGATGACAAGTTCGCGGCCTGTTGCGAGGAACGAAACCTGCCTGACTCTTGCCTCTCCAAGTGCAGTTACAGGACATACACTAGGGAATCGCTCCAGGTATAAGGTGTCCTTCCTCCCGAGGGACTCATCCTCCCCATTCAGAACATGTACTTCCGCATGGACTCTTGCCCCATGCAGGCGGCCGCCGACATTCATTTCTGCGCTGCTCAGGTAAGAGGAGTCTTCGGGTGTATGACACGAGCGATATGGACATTTGCGCCGTAATCTGTCCTTGTCACCATTATGGCGCAAATATCCACGGTGCACTTGACTTTCACCACTCCATCCACTGTGCTTCTTCAGGGTCGCGACCACACCAGCTGCTGCGATCGCAATGGAGTTGCTACCACTCTTGCAGGCGCGAAGTGTCTGACCTTCTGCGATCAACGCCCCGGAAATGTCACTCAGGTACATAGTACTGGTCATTCAATCTCCCACTGAGGGATGAGAGCTGGTGCAGCTTATCCCCATCTAATTGCCCCCGTGACATTGTGACACTATTCAGCTCGACTTCTCCTACCTCGCCTGCTACGATCGCTTCGAGAACATGAAGGCCTGCTTCTGGCACGAAATCGCCAACAACTAAGAAGTCCCCATCACATCGTTGTTGTCTCACCTCACTCATAGCCGTTCTCAGTTCAGCTTCTGCCTAGCAATACGTTGTATTTATTGGTCTTTCCGAGTCCATATCTGTATGAAAGGATAAAGTGGTTGTACCTATTCATGGGAGAAGTGTCATGATCTCATTGTACAGATCGCGTGACAGGCAGCCTTGCACATTCCTCCGGAGATAATCCCCCCGGTGTACCCTCGATGGCAAGCTGAGAGTAGTAAGAGAGGGAGAGGATCAGCAGGTAATTGAACCCTTACACTCATCCCATTCATGCCTGTCAAGAGAGGAGACTACACCCATTGCAAGTTGCGCTTATATGCTTTAGACGTCAAAGAAATCATCCACATGAATACAGATCCGTTCGCTGAATGATGATCGGTGACTGGGGGAAAACAATGAAGATATAGTAGTGATATATTCATTTCTACTCCTGCTTACATCAGAATGTCCTTAGTTTGCACACAAGTTCACTCAAATGAAGCATGACAACTATCATAAACAAATTTATTGTCTCCTCATCCATGTCTTACTTCGTCACTTTCCAAAAAATATGTCCTTGTTTGTTGGTATCACCTACCGTAGTATGTACTTTGGCTGAAGTTGGGCTTTTTCGTCTATTCATGCGAATATCGTAGACATTGTTTATTTAAGTGCAATTCAGTGTTGCTATCTCATGTGATTCTTCGAATGCATCCTTATTGAGTCTATTGTTGTGTTGAATGAGGACGATGTTATAGTCCAGACCTCAATTGGAAGACGATTCCACTTGATTCTTTTGACGCACATCCATCTTCGAGAGGTGTTTTGATCACAATTACGTCCTGTTTTCAACGACAATTCGCGCTGTTGATAGACGGCGTTCGAGTTAAGGGAAGCGTTGATGCGCGCATCAATTAGTATGCGATCACGGACTCATCATCGGGCTATTTTCATAGTATTCTAATAGGTACGCGACTCCATATTTAGATGTTCTCATGCGCAATCGCGGTCCGTTCACGCAGAGACAATGTCGTATAACTTTGTTTATACGTGTGGTTCTTCGACGTAGAAAAGGCGTGTGTGGTCGCGCTTCGCGAGCACAAAAGTATCCGTTACACCCCACCCACACCTCATGCACCGATCACCTCTAAAAGCAGTATCCCATAGTGACGTAATCATACACCTTAATGACAGTCTTTATCCCACCTATCCAGGCTGAGTGGTGGCACTCATTTGCGCATATGGGCGGAGCCTCCTACGAGATGACAGAGGAAGACGCAAATTGACTCCTTCCTCTCTCTCTTCTTTTCTTGGCCTTACTCAATGGGACCAAGGATGGGATGGCTGGTTACTGTAGCGCCCTCCCCCTTAGACATTGCCCTCCTCCTCATTCGTTAATTGTCTCACTTTCAATTACTTCTCATTCGTGACAATTGTGTTTGCATGTAATTGAAATGATGAGCAACATTGAGAAGATGTCTGAAGTGGAAAGTGGAAGTAGCCCTTCGGAGTGCAAGGAGGAAGAGTCAATGGAAAGTCCTGAAGAAAGAAGTCCAGGAGACGCACCACAGGCAAAGGCGGGATTTCTAATCGAGGAACTTTTGCTCAAGTCAGTTTCCATCTCATTAGTCACGAACGTAGGTGACTTGGTGCAATTTCTACGGTCTGTCTATCACGAGCTTATGCCATTGAATCATTTTATAACCAAGTATCACTTCTCATTACGAAAACATGCTTCTTTTGATCTCTTAGCATAAAATCCTTTTCAATTGCGATTGAAATAGCCATAGTTCATATTTCCATGAGCTCAGGAAGAAGTAAACAGGATGCAGTTATTAATCTTTATTGCATTATACGATACGAAAGAAGCGATAATCTTCATTTCATGCGAAGGGGCATTTGATTGTCTGATGTTGTTGTTGTGTTTGAGGATGATTCTCCATTGCAGAACAGACGATATGCAGTGGGGATCATCGGAGTCGTCCGAACCCGCAGATCTTTCTGCGTCCTCACTTCCCCTTCCACCCAACATCGCACTTCCGCAACTTGCAGCTCTCTTCCAACAGAGTTCGTGCATCTGATGTGATCACAGTCGTTCACAACCTCATTCAGGTCTCATGCACTCCTGTGGAGGGGTCATCCCCAATCTTCCCCTTCTCTCCTTCCCCTTCCTTCCTCAGCATCTCGCCAATTTTCAAGCCATGGCAGGAATGAACCATCCACAATGTCAGTATTGTCTCTAAGTTCTTTTACTACTGTATGTTAGTGTAGGGAAAGGAAGAATAAGTACATTTTTCTGTCGTCTAATTCCCTCGGAGCGGTTGTCCATCACATGACAGAGAAAACCGCTCCGAGGGAATTTGACGATAGAACAATGTACTGATTCTTCCTTTCCCCACCCTACTGTATGTGTTATGTTTCACTGAGAGTATGTCTTCAAATGTACAGTAGCATTGAAGCATAACCAACAACATAGTCAAACTTCCAACCATACTTGTCTTCTGATTGTCTCTCGATCCACGCTCTCACGGTGTTAGCGTACATTCTCGCACCCTGCCGGAAATATGTGAATGCCAAACAATGGCCAGTACCGGTGGCGGTTTCTCAGGCCCGCAGTGCATCCTTTAATCAAGGCGCTCCTAATGGGCGTACGAGTGTCATTGTCCATTGTTGGTTGTCTCATCTGACCTTAAGGTGTCAGATTCGCCCCCTTCCCCGCCGCCGACCAAAGCCAGCTGAACGCCAGCGGGGGGCGCGCGGGGGGGGGGGGGAGGGG
>JACMIF010000015.1:8220-38303 GCA_014805445.1 Diplogasteroides magnus | reverse complement strand
CCAACCCCCCTCCATCCTGCCCGAACCAGCCCCGGCGCCGCCTGGGCTTCGGCCACCAGGTCCTCCACCCCTTCTAGGCTACCCCCGAACCCTCCCTTACCCCCCCCCCCCCCCCAGTTCTCTCCTTGATAAGGTCTCTTCTTCCCTGCCAGGTGACCCCCAGAACGGTCTCCCCCCTCAGCACACATTGACTCGCATTCGACAAGCACGTGGCTATTTGTCCTTTCTCTTATAAGCATAGTTGTGGCACAAGCCTCGGCTGAAGAAGGCAAGAGAGGTCACTCGCCCCCTTATGCCTACTCCCCATCAAACAACCGAAGCGAACCCTTCGACCTCGATCAATTTCTCTCCACCCGATCATTTCACCAATGAATCTCTCGCTTAGTGATAAGGTAGCCATGCATAGAGTGTGAATCATTGTCTTTCCTGTTTGTCCGCGAATTCCGTTATGTTGTGGCAACAGCCACTTAATCATGTAAATTTCACTGATCCTATAAATATGCTAGTCACTGCTTGCATGAAACAAATCAGATCTCATATAATAGCTACCAACCATACTTCTCACTAATTTCCTGTTCATTATGCCATTCCATTTCCTCCATTGACTCTTCACCTCCGGACCTCATTCACTCCCTCCGACTAATTCTGTAAGCAACGCCCCACATCTCCATTCCATCGTGCAAGACTGAACAACTCACTCAATTACCAATCCTGCCTTGTCCCAGAGTCTCCCCCCTTATTTCTCCTATTTTCGTTTACCTAAGGCCTGATATCCTTCTCCAATGTCCTGACGTTTGCTCATCAAAAGCGACTGAAAGAAAGAAAGAGACTGACGAGGAGGTCTGTGGAGGATTGGCCGAAAGTTCATCGTCTCGTAATTGTCTCTCTTTGGAGACAACTACGACGACTGCTCTTTTCGTCTCCTTGTAAACATCCTCCAAGTGTCTTTTTCCTCGTATAGTGATGCCCTTACTGAATTAGCTCCTCTCCTCTCCTCCCACTCTCTGATTCCCTTCTTCCGTTCCTTCTTTTGTCCAATACACACGTGAATTCACATCACTTCCTATACGTGTTGTCGTCCATTGGACCCATCAATCCATTCGCCTCCTTTCTCCTTTTCGCCCCTGCCGCCTCTCACTTTTTCACTGCTTGCTTTTCTCACTTTGAAGAGGCACCGATTTTTCATGAACGCCTTCCGGCCAACTCGTCTTATCAGTTTGTTTTTTGACTCCTGACAGGTTCTTCTTTCCATCAGTCTGCCGCTTTCTTTCCCTCCTTCTTCCAGTCTTCTTCTATGGCAGAGGTCATGCATCTTCCACTCCTCGACGTAACTGAATTCCGAGAGAGAGAGGAAGAAGTCCTGGAAAGTGTGAGAGTGGCAATGTTTGGAGTGAACGCGAATGCATTATCTCCTTCTCTTGCCATCATCTTCTGTAGGAAATCTGAGCAAAAGTACATTTTCCTGTCCTCTGATGCCCTCTGCGCGGTTGTCCGTGACATGAGAGTGACAACCGCTCAGAGGAATTAGACGACAGAAAATGTACTTTTGCTTTGATTTCCCCGACCCTACTTCTGTAGTGTCCGCAGAGGACTAAAAGAGACTTCTTTCCATTGGTGACATTTCGTTTCTCTCTCTGATCATCAAATGATTCATTTGTCTGTGTTCGTCTCAATTCCGTTTCCTCCTCCTTCCTCCTTCTCTTCTTCTATTCATAGTTGCGCCTCATTCATCCCCTTATCTCAAGTAAGACAATGCTACTGTCTGTCGTTTCTTCTCTCTTTCTCTTCTCCATGTTTTCGACTGCGCAAGAGTGGATATGTTTCCGTGCTACTCTCGCCCTTCAGTGTGATAATCGCGCGCTTCGCAGCTTAGACTGTGCGTGTGTGAGAGAGAATCGACGTTTTCTCTCCTCTTATCGCCCCTTATCGAGTCACACAACCATCCACCCAACCCTTCTTCCTGTCCTACACCAACGCTATGGTTGGCACAATGACTATTTTCTATTATGTTTCACAATTCAAATAACATGACTGCGGTGCCTATATGGATATAGGAACTGTGAAACATATCCTGGAAAATAGTCATGCTGCCAACCATACTTATATTGCATTCCCGCGCTCTTCCTTCCTCCTCTAGCGTTGATGTTATGGCTGAGAAAGGGAACACAATTTCGCTGTTTGGGGGGAGGAAGATTGTGTTGTTTCATCGTTGTAGTGAGTTGATTCACATGGAGGACGGACCATCCGGGAATAGTCCCACTCGTACAGTCACAGGCATACTCTCGCCAAGCAATCGCTCTGTCTGAGGATCAATGCTCTTTCCGTTCTCTCAATGAACGTCTGCTCTGTTTCATCGAGAGATACATCGTACTTCTGACGTATTGCGCCCCTTATCCATTTCCAATCGCCTTTTCATCTCTCGATCAAATCGTCCTTAATCCCATTATCGCTTTCGTTGCAGAAGATGCGCCACTTCACTGGCATCTTCGTCCTTCTCCTGGTCGCATCGTCCTCATATGCACAGTCGCCTTCTGACGATGAGGAACCAGTGGAGAGAGGAGGTCACATCGTTGAGGGAAGTGGAGGAGGAACGGACGACGAAGACACCGTAGCTGTCAGTAAGCCCGTGCGTGTGAATGCTTTCTCTAACATGATTTAGACTTATCTATGAGATTGACCCATGCCAAGTGGTTGCTCCTCACTTGGTATGGGTCCAGCCTTTCCCCCTTATGCTACTAACCCTCCGCTTACTGTGAATAATGGAGGATCGCTGTTGTGAGTGTACTCGTGTCTGCTAGTAACCAAAGAGATTCTCTTATTTCCCCTGAATGATTGACTGACTCGCCCACTTCAGGGTTCCGGCCTGCCTCCTCCACAAGATTACGGAAAGGCAACTACGGTTCTTATGAGTAGAACGCCAGGTCTGAGGTATGATTCACTGCTAAGTCAACTGAGAATCAAACGAATTGGGGGAAAAGCCGAGAATTCGAAGAACGCTTAAAAGGGGAGAACGCTTCTTTTCTGCATGCAAATCTTTCTAGCGGGAATCCCGCGTCATTTGTTTCCGTTTCATCCCGGACACGCGCAAAATGATATTGCATGCCTCATATTCATATGGGGGAAAGGAAAACATTTGGTGGAGATGGCTTATGATGATATAGGGGGTGAATCACTTTTGTTTTAGGGCAACAACGATGGAGACGATGAAGAAGGAAGAAGAAGAAGTGAAGGAAGAAGTGAAGACAACCACTTCTACTTCTACTTCAACCGTTACAACAACCACAACGACTCCTGCTGAGGAAGTGAAACAAATCACTCAAGTGAGTTCGGCCTATTATTGGCAGTTTGACTTATTTAGGGGTTATGTTTCAATTAGGGTATATTATCAAATAAATCATTCTTGAAACTCGACCCATAAACAGTAGTTCGGCCCCCATGATTCATTTGCACTTCCGCTGTCCGAAGAGTCTTATGAGGTGTTATAGACACATTCCATGCAAGGTCATCCGTCACTCACTGTTCACTATCAGTGTGTGAGATATGATCCCTAGCTGACTGAGCATTTCTGCCCTTTATGTCAATCGATGGCGGTATCAATTCTAACTGCTACCAGAGTCCTTGCTATCAACCGTCATAAAAGGCAGCGCGGAGGGGGACGCATGTAGCGTGTAGGGTGTCTAAAACGGTAGTAACGTGCATTTATCATTCGTCTATATTCCGTTGGTCTGTTGCCTCTGCGATCGATAGGCAAACGCTCAGAGTGGATCGGACGAATGAGAATTACACTTTACTGCCATTTTTGAAACCTCTTTAGTGTTCTATGATGTCAACAGTGCATATATCCGGGCAGGAAAATCGGTTCTCAAGGGACCAATGAATTAGGCATCAGAGCTCAGTGTTCGTTGTTGCAGCGGGTTCCATCCATCACAACGCTTCGTCCTGAGTCGACTGGTTCCTTCTTTTCAATCTCAAATCCATGGATTCTCGTCCTTCTGGCTGCCGTTATCCTTCTGATCGTGGCCATCGTTGTGGTTGTTTGTGTCTGCAGGAAGAAGAAGAACAGTAAGTGGGACTCCCGTTGACAGTGTGAGTCACTGCATGGGTGGACTGTCTACAGGATCATCTAACGCCTTCTCATTTCAGGCAAATCAAATTACCGACAAGGAGTACGGGACTAACCCCCTACGGCTACCCATCATCTTCTCAATTCCCCCACTGCGCACAAGATCAATTCTCAGATATTGCCACAGACTGGTATTCATGATTTCCTAATATTCCCCGCTTCATCGGTCTTCATCCCTCTTTCCATTCAACGTGTTACTTCGCTTCTCACTCTCAACTGCAGTGCCTCAAATCCCCACCAATAGATATGTATTTGATGCCCTGCTAATACTTCATAAGAGGCTTCCCCCTTAATTCCCACTAAAATCGCTCCCCGTAGTATTAGAGTGTATTTTGAATCTTTTTTGTACGTCAACCCTCCAACTTCCTATTTGCGGGCCCATGCAATTCCTCTCAGCACATAAATACTTTGTATTAATTATGCAATTAGCTTTTCCATTGACTCTTCTCATCGTTTGCCATAGCAGGAAGATACCAATGCATTTGTTGTCTTTCCCCATCCATGTCTCATCCCCTTATTATTATTATTCTTATTCGGTGAGATCCAATAACTTCATTTTTGTCGTACTGCTCCGGTTGTTACTATGTGTTTCTCGAGACACTGGGAGCCATCCTCGACTATTGAGTAGGGAATGACTTATGAAATTTCTAACACCTCCCCAATCTCTTTCGAGCGGTCGTCTATCGAAATTAGAGACGACCGCTCCGACGAGATTGGAGAGGTCGGAAATTCCCTAATGCGTTCCCTACTATTGAGACACTCTCTTTCTCTCACAGGTTTCGTGTCATTCTGCCGTTCACTCACTCTCTTTTCACTAGGAGCTGCACTAACTGTATTCATCGTTGTGAATGATCTAGACTGAATAGTATACTTACATGCGAAGTCCTGCTCCTCCTCATTCCAACATTCGTTTCTGAATTCAGATTGCCATTGAATAAAAGTAATAACCAAAGAGAGTCTGTGTGTTGGATGTGTATGGTTGATGGGGCGGAAGGCCGTCATGCCTATAGAGCGGGAAGAAGGAGATGGAAAGGGGAATTAATCCTCGTTGATGGAGTCCTCCAGATTCGTCCTGTAGACGAGAGAGCGACTCTCCACATTATGGCAACATGTTTCTTCTCAGAGAGAGTCCTCTCACAATGACCACAGAGGGCAGCCCACCTTCTGTCATCTCACTCACTCAATTACCCCCACCTTCCTACGTCTCTCCATCGCCATTGTCTCTCACGGCAACAATTGTCCCTCTCCTATCGCAGGCATCCAAGAGGCAGCCCCTTTAGATGAAGATGATCCGCCGATATCAAAGCGACTACACGGACGATGATGAAGGAGGAGGGCCTTCTACTGAGGAGACTCAGGTGAGGAGAGAAGACACCTTATATGAAGCCCCTATATCATATCTCATCTCATTTCCCACCTCAATCCCGCTCTTCGACATCCTCTATTCAATTACCTACCTTAGCCCCTTTTGAATTGAACCAACCCTTCTATGCACAATCCTAATCTGATGCGTCCATGTCGTCTCAGGGACTCCTACCCCTCATATATACCGTATACCATTGAAAGGGCAAAGGCTTATGACGGGGGAAAATAAAAGGGGAACTCACCCACTGTAAGGACTTTCACAAGTGAATAAGCATCCCCCTTCTAGGCAACGCATGCAAATGCGATAAGCGCGAATTAATACAAGTGAGAGAGTGCGGGTGAAGTAAGAGGAGGGGACCGTGTGTGGAGACACGAGAACGAGACTTGCCCCCCGTTAGTTAGTTTTCTCGGCTCAAGTGACTGCCCAGAAGCACGGAAAGTAATTCTCATCCGCCGCTACATGCCATCGTACATCGTGTCTTCGCGAATTATGAGTGGTGTTCATCTGAAGATGAGATTGATGATATGAGAGAGTCTCGTCTCATCTCTCGTCGATATCTTCCCAATCCCTCCAGAAGGCGGTCCCCCACCACTACATCTTCTCATTTCCTAGAGTGACCTGTCAACTTCAGTCATGTCCCAGGTACTCGACCTTACACTTATTGCCACCTCGTTCACATGCTTCCTTATGCATTCGTTCATTTCCTTTGTGTTCTGGTCGCGTGCAACTCTTGGTTATAAATACCGGCGGCAACTCGATTCGCACCAAAGGAAATAAAAAATGGCAGAGAACTCACGGGGGTGGTGTCCTGGGATGGCATAAAAAGTGAGGGCAAAATTGATGAAACCCATCTTGAGCGATCGATAATGGTTCAATGTGTTCAGAGGAAGACGAAGAAGATGACGACGTCGAGGGATTCTTCAATGGAAACAAACGATAGGCGAGTCGATCTCAATATACTTCCTTGTCTTTCGCGTAGGAAACGAATTATTCAGCCTCTGAATGTAAATATGTCTCATTCCTGTGTTTATGTCATGCCTCGAGGACTCAAATCCGGAGAAGAGATTTTCACTTTACTTACGGGAGTATAAGATTAGAAATCACTATAATGCGAGGAGTAAATCGATTGGGCACAGATAGTGAATTCACATTTGCAGGTATTCATTTGGCTACAACTCGGAACTGTCCAACCACGATGCATCCATTAGCACGGCCAAGAGATTGCGACAGCGATTACAGCGACAACAGTCAGGACAGTCCGGTGAGGTGACATGGGGGCCGAACTACCGTATGTGGTGTAACTTCTTAGTCCTTGGACTTTCCCCCTTCTCCATGTCTGGTACCTGAGATGTAGTCTGTAAGCATATCAAAACATACTGAGATCGACACACAGACACAAGCTCTTAGCCCACTAATCCCGTCAATTGGAGTGTTGTGATAGAAGGGACTCTCCATTTGTGGTGGCTTCCCCATATATTGTCGGCCTTTTCATTACATTCAATGCACGAAGAGACATCAATGCCTTTCAATCTTTTGTCCTCCCCTATAGCTTCCCTATCAGGTTTTTCCACTCGAATAACGTGTGCATTCAGGCCTCTCAGGTCGTCGATATACAGGAGAGAGCAGTGAGTGTTCATCGCTCGTGGGCACTCCCACCGATACAGGACGAAGTTTCACCTTCACGGCTGCTAATAGGACACGGGACATTGTGATGGGGAGTCTTATCCTATTCTTGTCGATTGTCTTCTTTCACTTGTGCCTTCATCGTTCTTCTGTAACACACTTTCCACAATAGACGGCGCATCTTCGAAGACGAAGTGATTGTTTTTGGCTTTCGCTCTGTAGCATGCTCGCATCCTCATCTCACTTTTCATCTCATTCCGATCCTTTGACTGTGTTGTGCTCACATAATCCCATTGAATGGATGTACTTCAGGTGATGCGCGATGAGCGGAAGCCATCCGTTACTCAGAACATGTCTGAAATGATGTTAGAGGTAAGAGTAAGACAAGGGTAGTCCTTATTAGAGGGTTGCTCAAACGGTGACAGAGTGCATTCGTATGTTGTCTGATTCACGAGGAGCGGCTGTGTCGCTCATGTGCTAGATAACCTCTCAACGAGATTTAGACCATAGACGAATGCACTCAACTACCGACCCTGGTTCTTATCAGTAGACTGCTCCCTTTCTCCTAATCTCTTCCTTGAAATCGGCGCCTGCTGCAGACAGGCACTAATTGTTTAACCGCGTGCGGTTTGTCGTCTGGAGGTCCTGGGGGTGGAAATGATGAGATTTGATGGTGGGAGATCGTCGCGGGAGACAAAGGGCATAGAGTTAGGCCGCAGTACGAATGGAGGAGCTGAAAAAGGCCAACCTCTTGGTACAGGTTGGTTTCATTAGGCGAATAAGGGCAGTGCCACTCACTCACCCGAGTCAATCTGGTCTCAAACGAATGTGTTAATTTGGAGACGGAGGGAGAATGGGGGGAGTAGAATAGGGACAGGAACTCATTTAGGGTTTGTTTCCTCCCCCACCGCTTTTCTTCTTAGAATAGCGGCATCCCTTTCTCAGGCTATTCACTTCGACGATCTGTCGTTGGTCGAGAAACTTCTGAACCAGCACGCAAACAAGCCACTGTCCACGTCTCCGAGTATAGGTGAGTGGCACTTCTTGTCTGCATATTACCATATTGATGACAGTCTGACTACTTTTTGAGATATGTTTCCCAGTGAGTATATAAAAGTCAAACTGCCATTCACACAATACATTGCTTGCCGTCAGGAAGCACCAACACCCTCACTGATCTCGCCCAGAGACGACACGGCAATCAACACAGAAGAAGCAATGCAAGTAGTACAGTGTCCACACATTCTGGAGGAAGGTGAATATCAAGAGATTAGCATTTCCTAAACGGTAGTAAAAGTGTATTTTCTCATTCGTCTAATACACTCGGAACGGTTGTCTAGCGAACAAAGAGACAGCGCTTGGTGGAAATTAGATCATTGAGAAATGCATTTTCCTACTGTTTTTGAAAGCCTGGCAAAGAATACGTCATGTCGAAGGAAAGTATTCAGGTCTACGTGTGCTGTCATGAACACTCTTCACATGGCAGTTGCACACAAGCAACGAGACATCGCCGAGTTACTCCTGAGGGTGACGTTCCCTTGAATTCAAGGACGAGAGTGAACACTTTACAGAATGGATACGACCCCAATGCCCCTGCACAATGTCACTGCAGGGGGAACTGCACAGCAACAGGGAACATTCCCCTAACGGCCATCATGCCAAGGTTTCCTTTCCCCTCTTCATATATTCACCCTCCAATACGAGACTGACACGGCAATGAGACAATTGCCACAGATGAAAGGGCAAGCAATGCCTCTATTTCCCCTTCATTCACAATGGAAGATGCCGAAGAGACGAGGTCTTACAGGGCTCATTCTGTCACTCCCGATATCTGTTCCACCTGTACACAACTGCGTGTAGTGTCAGTTGTGGAACAGACTCCCCTGGGAGTTGCTGTGAGGGCACAATGCAGTGAACTCATATCACTCCTCATCGCGTACGGGGCGGACGTCAATCAAGGTGAGCAAGAATGGGTGAAGGACAGGAGCGCCCCGGACATTTGCGCCATCATTGTCATCGTTTGCACGAAACAAGTGTCCATTTATCCATTTTTGGAGAAAAAGTCCACGGCACTCCTGTTTTTCACCCGAGATAAACATCGTCCTAATCTCATTTCAATCCCGTGCACTCAGCAGCTGATGACGATGGGAACACTCCGTTGATGTTGGCTGTCCGAGATTCTCCCATATCCTGGCAGTGCCTGCACACGCTCATCTTTTTCGGCGCTCAGTCAGTCTCTGCTAGGGAACGCATTGTGGAATTTACAACCATTCCAATGTCTTCTGAGTGGTCGTTTATCGAAATGAGAGACGACGGCTCCGACGATTTTGGAGAGATTAGAAATTTCATAATGCGTTCCTTAATTTCTTCCCTCTGATCTCCATGGACACTATGCATTGCAGAATCGAACAGAAGAACATGAGGGGAATCTGTCCACTCGATCTCGCACCTGAATTAAGGAAGATACAACAGAGTTGTGTGGAGGAACTCTTCAAGGTACAATTGAGTGTGGTGATGTATTGTGATGCAATAAATAGGCAACGTGTTCGGAAGACAGAGGAGAATTGAAGATGACAACGAAGGAGCCGAAGAAGGAGGCCAACTGGATTAGACTCCAAGTTGACAACTGTAAGCACCTTTATCCTCCTGTACTAGGGTTTCTGAACAGTAGCAGAATGCATTATTCTTAGCTTCATTCCCTAGTAAGAGCTGTCGACTCACTCAACGTTAGACAACTGCTACAGGAGATTTAGACGATCGACGAATGCACTATACCGTTTTAGAAACCCTTCCCTGAACTCATTCACTTCAGTGTCTCAAGGAGAGCGGTCGCTCTCACTCAACAAGACTCCCCTCTCGCCCAAGCCCTCTGCCGCCCCCTCTGTCTCCACTTCATCGATGCTCGAAACATCCTCAGCGAAGGAAACCGCCCGAAGGAAGAGTCTCGTCTCTCTGCAACTAAGACAGAGAGCAAAAGCTCCGAAAGAATGTAGGTTCTGAGGCAAATGAGAGATGACAACTAGAAAAGGATAGCTAACTTTTTTCTGTATACTTCTGAGTAGATATGTCTTGCCCCATCACATCTACGGCTGTTCTCCATTCAGTGATCGACACAGTCACCTGGCAGCAGGCCTGGGAACTTCTCAAGAAGATGGCCGGCAATCCGGAGTGTCTGGAGACTGTACAGGTAGAAATAAGGGACATGAGGTCATGGTAGTATACTTTTTATAGGCTTCCCTTCAAAAGTTGTTCTCGCAAATCGAAGGAATGGGTGCTTCAATAGACAGAGATCAGTTCGACGCTCATCTTGGGGGAGTCCTGCATCGTCTCATTCAGGCTAGCAGTCGTCCATACAGTACAATAATTACGGGAGTTATCTTTAGACCGCGGTTATGCAGTACGAACAGAGTACACCCACCTACAAGAAGCAAAACAAGTTGTCCCTTATTTCCCTTCTCGCGACTGTAATCAACTTCTGCTACCAATTCCTGGCCAGAATAGGGACGAACAGGCAATTCACCGCACTCAACACCATCAACAAGGTTTGTGCAGAGCAAGAGGGGTATGATATACACACAGGTGGGTACTAACGCTGGATGATAATATCAAGGGGCAAACTACCTTATAACGGTATCGTACGATAGAGCGGCATCAACAAATCAGTTGTATTTTCTGTGTGTAGTTGAACATTTTCAGATCATCGACACTGCCCTCGTCTACGATCTCATCGCCGTCCCCGATATCAGCTTCCACTCTTCGCGAATTCTCAACAGAACGCACGCCTTCGAGAACGAGGAGCTGAAATCTCCAGCAGGTACGAACTCGTTTGTATTCTCCCGTGTGCGATATCAATATAATATCTCCTTCAGTCTTTTCAGTCGACTCCAATCAACAATTCGACCAAGCCTCCACTGTTGATCACGTCTTCGTCTATGGGGCCAACTTCAAGGTATTAGAGAAAATATAGTGTTTTGACAAGAATGCGAATGGATTCAGGAGACATCGAGGATTCCCTCGCCTTCGCCGCCTCCTGTGAAGAGTCGAACAGATCTGATGGTGGCTTTTGCCAAGATGGACCCTAGTCAAGGTGCAAACTGAGAATGAGGTCATAGACAGAGCGGCTGATTTAAGTGATTATCTGTCTGCACAACGCCATCACAATGCAGAACAGAGAGGCGGGGACGAGGAGTGTGTGCAGTCCAGCACATAGATGGAGACAAGTGAGAATAAGGGCGTTGATTTCTGAATTCGAAGTCTTTCAGTGTTGTCAACACTGCACGCAGATTCTCGTTGCACGACTTCTGCTTTTTCTTACCCATATCCGGTAACTCCAACGGAAATGCAGATGCTGAATTGATTCTCAGGCGATTTCGTGCCAAATTGAGTGAACGCCAACAGCTGAAGCTTCTCATCCAACTCCTCGAACCAACTCTGGAACCGGTGAGTGGATGTCATTCTACCTTTGACTAATGTATTCTTCAGCAACTTCTCTGTCTGATCCTTCAATCTCTTGCCATTGTTGCCCTCGATTCATCCACTCACGAAGCCTTCCTCGACGTTCAGATCGACGATGTTCTCATTCAAATGCTTCTACCAGCTGATGACTGGTCTTTCCTCCTCATCTGCTCATTTCGCAACCTCTACTTCTAGGTACTACACCAACCACAGTACCAAGTTTGGCCACTTCGTCAAGTATCATGCAGCCAGAATCCTTGTCTACGTGGGAATGGGAGACAGAGTTGGAAGCAGAGTGAACCTCTTCGCAATGCTTGGTAGATCATCCCATGTCAAGGAGCAAAAACAAGTTACCGTTACAGGAAAAGACCACTCCGGAGCACATGGCGAAAAGAAGTCGCCCTATCCAAATGAGGTGGTGATATCAAAAGAATTTGAGTAAGATCAGTTCTTTCAGGATGACTACATCTGTCAGACATGTTCCACTCCTCGATCAATGCATTCCTTCAGTAAGAGCGCCCTTTCAGTGGAAGGATTCCTGAAGAAGCTGCTGGACGAGGTAAGAACGGTGGATTTGCATAGTCAAAATTAGTTTCTTGAGATGGTGAAGCAGAACCAGCACCTGTCTGCCACAGAGCCCATAACTGAAGAGTCTCCGGGTGGAGAACTTCCTGAACCAGAAATTTCCCTTGTGCCATCCACTTCAGTCGCCTGCGAGGCCAGATCGGTGTCAGCCGTTGGCACAGTGGGAGGACCGACTGCTCTGTCCGTCCCTACAGTCAATGGAGGCGGCAAACCTAACAACAATCTTCAGGTACCGAATACCATGAGTTAGTCCATGATACTGTTTATCTAGATGGAATTAGTGCGTGCAGAGCAGATGACAAAGCAGTCTTTCCAACTTCTCATATCTCTCGAGAACATCGAGACTCATCTGTGTAAACTCGGTCTGGTCATGGACTCGGTCCTCCTCGCACGTCTTCTTCTACACAAACTGAGCTGGGATCTGGGACTTGTTTCGAAGAAAAGAGCTATCCTGGCTGAGCACAAGACAATAAACGACCCCAGAGTGCCATCCAGTCTTAGTCTTGGAGGAAATGTCAGGTATGCCTCCACGAGATTCTAAGAAATTAGCAGCATATGTGTATTTGCAGGGGATTTGTAAAGTCAAAGTCATTTGACAGAAGAGACGAGGGAAGGACCTCCAAAAATTATCTGAGAGTTGATCAGGGATCGAGGCAGTCTAAGAGAGTTCACATTCGACGCTCGAGGTAATGGAGTCACATGAGTACGAGAAAAAAGTTAATGGATTCATCTAGTTCCGTGGAGATTCTTCGACCGAAGAGACTAAGTTCAGGGGCCAAGGACTTGAAGAATAAGGATAGAAGAAAACGGTTGAAAGGGATCCTCATCCCCATAAGATGATTATTTTTTGCAGATTAGGAACCGATACTTCATCTGGATCGAATCGATCCAAGAAGACAAATTCATCTTCATCCAGCGTTCAGAAGCACCTGCCTCGATACATTCAGTCGTTGTTTCGTGGGAGGATGGGAACGGATCCATGCAAGAGACACTCACGAAGTGGGTGAATGGGCGCTTGCGCCATAGTGGTGAAATGGACAAATGGGAAATGTCCATTTCGTCAACATAGCGCAAATGGTTATTACGACAAGTCCTCCCTTCACTCAACACCCCACTCCCTGTGGTCTATTCCCATTTGCATTCAGGAGACTCATCACCTGAGAGCAACACGAGCGGAAGTGATGCAGTGTTGGAGTTCACGAGGAAACTGCAAAATTATCCCCTGACGAGGAGAGAAGTGAGGGGACAGAGTGTTGACTAGGGATCAGATTGTGGAATGTTATTGACAGCCGTTCACTTCTAGCCATCTAACTTCATTCATCGCGGTCGTGTCTCACTTCACACAGACGACCGTTTGGAATGGCGTTAGCTGTAGAGTGGGCGTAGTAAATAATTTATTGTTAGCGAATCGCCATTTCACTTCGTGTCTGGTTCTTTCATTGCGCGGTCGTCTCTACCACGCCGAGTCGTATGCTAGGAATGAAATGAGACAGCGTTTATCTAGATAAATGTGCGACCAATTATCTGCAGATAATATCGCAGTAAACGCTGTCTCATTTCATTCCTAGCATACGACTCGGCGTGGTAGAGACGACCGCGCAATGAAAGAACCAGACACAAAGTGAAATGGCGATTCGCTAACAATAAATTATCTACTGCGCCCACTCTAGTTAGCTGGCTAGAAATGGACGGCTATAAATAACCTATCATAATGTGATCCCTAGATAATGTGATGCCACACACTAATCTCATCCTCAGGCACTGAGACAATCATACAAGAATGCAGGACAGCAGGATTCGAATGGAGAAACGAAGGCAAGAGCAATGGGATACTCGTTCCTTCCTGAGCTGGAAATCAATGGGGCCAGTCCTCCACGGTAAGAGGGCAAAACTAAATCATCTTCAACCATAATCAAGGTCTCCTATGCCTGGAAGCATCGATGAAGGACAACAAGGACATTTCATGACAACCTACGATAGAAGACCCAGCAGTCCTCAAGTAGAAACACTCCCACAACACACTCTACAGCAACATGTTTAGGCAATACCCGGCCTTCCTCTCATTGAGATTCGGAGGCCCTCTGCTATGTCTCAATTCGAATTCGGATACTTTGTCAATTCCCCTGATCTCTCCGGTAAGATCGATATTAACTCCTGTTCACGTATTCTCCAGCTGGTTCCGTCTCTGGTGGGAGTCCCGAGGTCTCCGACTGTGCTCCTCTACTCGTCACTGCACAACAACTGAGCAGTCGCAAGAGCAGCGATGGTACACGCGCCCGTCCCCTGTCCTCATTGTCCCTGTATCATCAGATCCCTCAGAGTCGTCAATGGGTGGATGGTCTTCTCGTGCCTCTTCTGTCATGTCTCGTCGTTCCTCTCGATCCTCTGTCGGCCTTCGTCTATCAACCTTCTCTGCAGGTGGTAAGGGAGCAATGGCTCGTTGAGTGATTTGTCGCTTCTCCCAACTCTTGCTCGGTTTCCTTCGGCACTTTCTTTTGTACATGCGTGTAACGACTCATAGGCTAACTGCAACTTTTCCTATGTGTGTAGGGCAGGTAGTGGAGTCCTTGCGTCTTACAGGAACAAGCATTGCCTCGGACAACTCTGGACCGTTCCTGTTCTCATTTGTTCTTCGAAAGAGGGCGTCTACCATCGGAACAAGGATTCCTCTTCCTCGCAGGGCGTGTATGTCTCGATCATCTGGAGACAGTCTGAGAGTACCTGACAGAGAGGTAAGATGAATGAACGGATAAAAGACAAGTGAGCATCGACATTTGCGCCATAATGACAGATAAATAGTGTGAATGAAGAAAAATATGGCGCATTTGACTATCTCACCATTACGGCGCAAATGTCATGGGCGCTCGTGTCCTTCACCCGAATGAAGTCCTCAGGAGAATGCTTCCTTTGCAGAGTCCCATTCTTCTTTCCATGTCCGAGATGAATCCGGACTTCCAATGCATACGAGCACTTGTGATCAATCTGTTCAATGTGTACACGCGGAGAAACATCAACGTGATTAACACGATGAAGGTTGAATCTTCAACTCACTGCAGGTGATAGGTTTCTTGGTTCAGGAGACTGCTGATGTCCTCCGACAGATCCTCAACTCTCCTCAGCATCCAACCGTCAAGAACTGGTAAGATAAGTCCAAGTGTGATGAATGAATGAATGTTCAGGTGTGCTGAAATCGTACGCGTCGTCAGTGCTCAAGTGGTATTTGGATGAAAAAAAGCTTATGAACATTATCCCTTTCAGGAACCGGAAGAGATCGAGGAAGGAGAGAACACTGAAAACATCAATGATGAGTATCTCGATGTAAGTTTCATGACATCTTTCTTTCATGTTGTATTCCGCGCAAAATCGCGCCAGTTTTCCCTAAACATTTTCCTTGTGTACTCCACCATTTGAAAAGTTCACTACTGATTCACGTTGTCTTTCCGCTTCACGTTTCACTCCAGTAGTGTATCGAATGATTAGTCACTCGCATCCATGACATCGTCAACGGTTTGTAATGCTATTTCTATCATTTTGCCATTTGCAATCGTGTTTATAGGCAAGTTCCGAGGCTCTTCACCATCTTTCCCACAGCCCAATACAAAAACCTTCCAAAAACAATTCTGATAGCCCTTCTGATCACAGAAGGAGTTTCAAATTTCGGTTTCTCCATCTGCGAAAGGTATCTGTTTCTTTCTGTTCTCTGTTTTCTTTCTCGTATCAATATTGTTCTGTTTTCTTATTCATGATTTTTCTTGGCCTTCCACTATTACGATGAGTTTGACGGATGTGCGTTTTGGTGAACCTCCTCTGCAGAAGATTCTGCCTGTCTTCCGTTCGCTTTCATGTGAAAATGTCATCATCCAACATGTCGTCGCGTTTGCAACCAAGAGCAGGGCGACATGCAATGTGAGTACTACTGCATCTCCAGCTTCCCCTTAATGACAATCTGACAGGATAAACACAAATACCTTTCTCGTTCACTGCCAAATCTCAGCAGTTATGAAGCAGTCGATCAGGAAGCAGATGCAAAGGCACAAGATAGCCACGTAAGATTGTGCCAGCAAACACTCGGAATATTGTTTTGGAAGGCGAAAAAGGAGCGATCTGTATCGTTGCCAATTGCTGACGCGCTTTTGAAGAAGAAATCGTTTGACCCGAACCTATTGGTCCCCCTGAGCGAGAGCAAGGTCTGCACCGAGGATATACTAACCAGAAATCAGTTCCTAGTCCTGCATATCGACGGCCTCCATTAACTTAGATGTGGATGAAGCATCACCGTTGCCTGAACTAGTCAGCTTCGATGAAAAAACGCAGAAGATCCGATCTGGGATGCTGGAGAATAAGGTTTATCTGTATATTGTTTCTCTCAATGATTTAGGGAACTTTTAGGCGGCGAGACGTTCACTCGTTTTTCCTTCTTTACATCTTTCTATTACTAAGCCAAAGAAGAAATTGAGGACGTTTTCCTGTACAGATGGCAACGCTCTAGTAGAAACTCGCAGTGAAGGTTTCACTATTTCGATGACAGTTCTATGTTTTCAATTTATTGCAGAATTCGCCAGCAGTCCCTTGAGCCCTATCGAGAAGAGAAACTCCATGACAGTGCAAAATGTAGCAAAGAATGGAAATATCTTCACAACTACGGCTAGAATGCTTGGATTGGTCAATCGCTTCAGAAATTTCAAGTAACACTAGCTTCTTTAACCTTTTACATTTGTGGTCGTTTCAGATATCAATGGAATATTCGGAATGAGCAAGGGAATCTGCCTATGGTCAACAACGTCAATCCCAATCCGCTTGACTTCATGTTCAATGGATATCCTATTCAAATAATGCGTCTTGAAAGTGAATCCTCAACTGATATTCTGAATCTGAGAAAGGAACTTGATGATCTCCAGTTCTTCAATGGGATCAAAAGGGGCAGGTGAGGGGTCAATCAAGTGACTTGAGTAAATATTTGCACTTGAGGTATGAAACGTGGACGAAAAACACGGTGTCGGCAACATTCGCTGCTAATGTGCACCGGTTTGTGGAGGCAATGAGGCGATTGTCTCCTGAGGATGACTGGGGATATCATCATGAGAGTGAAACTGATGGAGAACTGACTGAATATGAAGAAAGCGATGGATGCGAGAGAAGTATGATGTCTTTCGAGATCGTCTCATCCGATGACGATGCTTTCATATGAATACTTGTTCTATTGTAATAAATCACTTGATAAAGTCTTACTCAAGGTCGATTTGTGCCCTCGATCAATCCCCACCATCAGAAATGTACACAAACACACGAAAAAGGGGTGAGGTAAGAGGCGCGTTCTTTTACGAGTTACCCTACCCAACAACTTCTCTTATCATCTCTCCCTCCATCTTTCTGCTACTGTCCTCCATGACGTGATACATGGCCCGCAAGCGTCGTGTCAACCCCAGGATCCGATTACTTCAACCTCTTTCGCCAGAAGAAGACGACTTTCTGGACCTAATTCATCTTCTTCCGTCGTCGTCACACGATGATTCTCTTCTCTTCGAGGCGAACCCTCGAAAGATTGGAATTGCAGACCTGAGGAGTGTTGGACGGAAATTGAGCCATGCCTTCTCGGGTCTTATCCCCTTTGGAGATGCAAAGGCCAAAGACGACGGGTATCATCCTTTCTTTGGAAAGGAAGAGGTCGACTGCTCGGGAATCGAATACTTTCTGCACCAGATGCCTGAGCCTCCAGAGATGGTGATGGTGGCAAGGGTGAGAAGTGGAGAAGTGAGGGGAGTTCAGCTGGAAGAGATCGAGACTGCACTAGAACAAGTCTTTAAGGATGAATGTCCTCTTTTCCCACCACACATGGTGCATAAGAATCAAGAAGTTGAGGGCTATACACTCGTAGTAGACTAAATTATGCCATTGCAGTTCCAAGATCAAGTCATCTCGGGGTCTCTTCCCTGCCCGAAGGAGGAGGCTGCATACCTTGCTAGTATACAACTCTGTGTCGAAGAACAATGGCCAAGCAACAAGAGAACTCAGACCATCAGAAGACATCTGCTGAAGGGGCAATTCGGTAACATGAAACCAAAACAATGTAGATTTCATACCGCATTTTGTAGGAAGGATACGTGACTTGGCGCAAAAGATCATGGTGACTCCCTGGGAGGTTGACCAAACATTGTACTGCACTCCTGCAAGGTATGCATTGATGTGCAGGAATTGATAAAATTGGTGAATTTGAGGGAACCGACAACTGCAGCAGCTAGACAGGACGCGATCAGTAGGAAGTCGTCTGTTGCAGCCATAAGAGAAGAACGAACTGGGTGCACAATGCCTTCCATTCATTGACTAATCACAAATATTAGGGTGGACAAAGCAAGGCCATTCGCAAGCCTTGAATCATTCCGCGCGGTGTCACCGCTCTTACGCAAGGCTTGGCTAAGAATGAACCCTTACGCAAGGCTTCCGTAAGGAATCAAGTCTTTCGAAAGAATTCCAGCTAATTTGTCTCAAATAATGCGAGGGAAATTGAAAGTTTGATCGATTTTCTATCGCCAGATACAATTTATCATTGTGTGAAGGCAACTCTTGAGTTAGAAAACATTTCATATCGCAAACATGGATATGTGTCTCTGGCATGCCAAACATATGCCACACTCGCCAAACCATAGATTTCGCTATGGAAATCAACTATCAATAGGTTCTAATGATGATCTATACCTGAAAAGATGCACAACCGTATGGGAATTCAGGTTGTCATGGTACTTGTTTGCACAGTGGTGAAATTTTCTAAGTCTTTCTTCTACTATAGCACAGATAAGGAAATTCATCCCATCATAAGGATATTGAAATAAGTGGTGCGATTAATATCGACAATATCGAAAATGTAGTTTGTTTGGGATTTAGTTGACCCTCTGTTTCGCAAAGGCCTTTCATAAGCGAATTTTCTTACGCAAGCCTTGCGTAAGAGAGACCGCTTAGGCAAGGCTTGCGTAAGGAATGACCGCTCCCCTCCCTTATCCAAGGAGAATGCCTTGCTTTGTCCACCCTAACAAATATCATTCAGAAATCGTTCGACAGCCCTTCTTCGGTGCATCGCGAACACGGAGGCGTTGATGTCAGCAGAGATGCAGGCGAACTGTCTTCCGGTAGATCTGCGAGGAGACAGAAGAACCATAAAACTAGTCAAGGTCACTGATACGCGTTGCTCAGTAGTCTGATATTGAAAGTTCAGGAACGAAAGAGGAAACTTTTTCATTCTCAAGTGTACGAGAGTGAAATTGGAATGAAAAGGCTTTACATTCAGGTGAACTTTGTCCATTCCATTAGTGCAGTCATGCATGTACAGTGGACTCTCATAGATTGAGGTGGAACGAAGTCTCTTTCAGACGGTCAAGAAGTTGGCTGCTTATGGATGCAAAGTGTTCCAAGTGAAGGAACTTCTGCATGGAAGGACGCTGAGGAAGGTAAGACTTCTGTAGTTGTACATCCCTATTTCTCGAGACCCTCTCTCCTCTCACGCTCAACTTCTTCTCGCATTTCTCCATTGTGGAAGCAAACATTTTATTGTCGGCGACTCATGAGTCATGCCCTGGCCTGAATCGATTTGACAGGATCAAACCTCTCCTGATTACTCTCTTCCTATTTCCTCATATTGCTGTTCTTGTCTGACGGTCCGACGTCACTTTCTGATTCCTTTTTGATGTAAGAGCCGAGAAATCACTCAGACGCTGAAGAGCTGATACTGAAAACTATTCACAAAAACGATTTGCGCTCTTCTCAAGTGTTAGGAGCAACGTCCGTTCTGACTCTACTCCTCCCTCTGTTACCACTCTCATCTAACCATTGTTTACTTGCGATGTGCTGCAACCTTTTCCTGAATTCATTCTCGCCTTCAATCATCTCCTCACGTGACAGTCCCTATCATTCAGACCCTTCGCCTTCTATGTCTCAGCTCGGCTTCCCTTTGTCTGCTTGACGGATCCACTAAACTCGTCCTCAAACGGTGAGTGTTAGAGATTCTAAAACGGTAGCAAAGTGCATTTCTCATTCGTCTACTCTCCGCGGAGCTGTTGCCTCTACGAGCGATAGACAATCGCGCTGAGAGGGTTAGACGAATGATACATGCACTTTACTACCGTTTTAGAAACCCTAGTGAGTGTGTCCTTACTGTGTATTGGATGTGAGTAACAAACGGAAGGGGGAAACACATGGTTTGTTATTTGGAAGGGGGAGGATGATACATTTATGAGTGGAAATGGAAGTTGCAGTCAACACGCATCAACCCTCCAACAGTGGAGAGTGGGAGGAGGCGTGAGCAAGCATCAGCTTCTACTTGAGTTCAGAGGAGCCAAGTGGCAACTGATTGGTACGTCATTACACTCATACTCATACCCCTTCTAGACGATTTGTGCCTTAGTATTGAAACCCTGTTTATGAGAAATGTCTGGACTTGTGATCGTTGATCAAAACGTATGCAGGAAGGATTCAAAAACGGATGTAAAGAGTATTTGTCATTCGGTTAATCTCTGTGGAGTGGCTGTCTACAAACAATAGAGACAACAACTCAGCGGAGATTAGATGTATGACACATACCGTTTTTGAAAACCCTACTGTTTAGAAATGTCTGCGTTGTGATCGTTGATCAAAACGTGTACCTATCCATTGCAGCCCCTTCGTACAATGCTCTCAAGAGCATCTCTATGACGTTGTGGGAGATCATGCAAAACTCCGCCTCTGCTGTTGTACAGGTAAATCGTGCCTCCTCTCGACTACATGAGCAAGTGCACACTTTTCAGAAGTCGCTTAACGCAACCATGCAAAGGCGAAGCCTGGGAGAGACGGAATCCAGTGAGTTGTTTTTCTCTATTTTGAGTGGTCTTTATTAGTCGCTGTGCACAGATTGAGTCATTGTTGATTCTTTGTTGAACCCTCTCTAATCCCCTTCATTTTCCTCCCGGCTCCCGAATTCCATTGTTGGTTGTGTCAGTCGATAGGTGAATAGTTTCCTTCTTCTATCATCGCTCTCCGCGTTTTCCCCCTTCCCCTATTCATTCTTCTTCAATTTTCTTCTGTTATCATTGTCCTTTTGGCTACTTCTTCCCATTCACATATCACATCAATCGGTGCTCTAAATGAGGAAGGCTTCCAAAGGTAATGATCAGGGGTTCTAAATAGGTAAATTTCTCGCCATTCTTCTCCGCTGCGCTGCAGTCTCTCAGGAAATGAAAATGTACCGATTGGATATCGCTAGCAATCATACTCTACACGCTTTACTTTATTAGCACGGCAGAGGTCTAAAGATTGCAAGGTGGGAAGGTAAAAATTGATGGATGCGCGTGCATTTGAATGACTTCACTGCTGTCAAATGACAACAACTCTTTGTGATAAGGGGGGCCGACGAGATAATAGTGGCTAATTGAGAGTGAAAGAGATGCAACTTTTGTTCCACGACCCGCCCCTTCCTCTTCTTCTTCTCCATTCACTCCTTATTTCTATGCACATCATGCTGCCTTCATAGTATCTCATCCACTCATTTCCTCCACCCACCATGTCCAAGGTGGTGGCCCGACTCCTCCAGGTGTTGGGTCACTCGATGGACTCCTCGTCTCTGCAGTCCGAACCTCCTCCTGACCCCTGCTCCACCTATTACTTTACTGCTTGTCTAAAGAGTGAGTACTTCAATCTGGGGTGTCCATAGGTGTTTTATTCCGCTGTTAGTAGTAGCTATTGGGTTGAAAACTGAAAAAGTGGTAGCTTCTGCTCTCATCGCGCAGTGGAATCGAAGTAAGTCCCCAGGGGATCACGCAGATATCAGTTTGTGTTCTTTCCGGAGTCCTCCAATCGTCTCTCATCTTCCCTCGCCCCAGTCTCATTCTTTCCACTACTCAGACAGGGCACCTCATTAGTGTTTATAAACAAGGATCGACTGAGAACAATAAGGCTGAGCAAAAGCTTCCTTTTACTGCTCCAGTCTGCAAGCGCGTGAAAAATACGCCCCAGGCAGATTTTGTTTCCGAGACGCGTGTGATATTACTGAAGGATAGACAGAAAATCTTCGAGACTTCAAATGGAAATTGAGATTGGAATGGTTTCAAATGTCTGTTCGTTCAATAGTCGCTGAGCATTTCTGCAGATTTGTGCCATGGAAGTTGGAAAACTGGGTAAAAATATTGTGGCTCTCGTGGTTGCTTGGGTTCGTTACTGCGCGGTCTTCGGGTGTCAGTCACTGATTTGGGAGTCGTCTGAGAGAGGCCAAATTGGCAAAGAAAGAGGGGGGAGGAGGAAGGAAATGGACACAATTGGTGGTATATAAGAGAAGAGTGAGTGAGGCAAGGACCACGGAATGGGCTTGTTTTGTCGGTTCTTTGTTGTGACGAAATGATCGAGCATTTGGTGCAGAAATTGAGTGTGAGAAATAGTGGTTCTCTCGGGGATAGGTTATGGAGGAAGGGGAAGAAGAAGAAACGGAAGAAGAGGGTAAAGAGAAGGAAGATGCATTGCAGATTCATCTAGAAGTGCATCCACCATATCTACCATATCCACTACTGCAGGAATACAAGTGAGTACTGTAGATGGTACTGTAGAAACGGTTGAAAGATAACTGCTTTTCATGGACATTTGCGCCATAATGGTGAACTGAACACTTCAGCCGTCAAAACGGGGTATGACAAAACCGCCAAAGAAAACGACAAACCGCTAACCCCATAACTCAGTCCCGAGAAGGGACTGAGTTATGGGGTTAGCGGTTTGTCGTTTTGCTCACGCAAGGCACCATGCGACTTGTAAAATACTATTGGTCACAACAAGTCGCATGGTGCCTTGCGTGAGACTGGAGCGCTTTTCTGGACCAAACTATAGCGTTTGGCGGCTTTGTCGTTGGCTGTTTTGCCTTGGTGATTTATGTTGTTGTTGATTTTGTTTTGGCTTTTTTGTCATACCTCATCAGAACGACGAAGAAGAAGGTTCATCGATCCATATCATCATTATGGCGCAAATATACATGGCGCTTTTGTCTTTCACCTGTAAAAACATGTGTGTCAGGTAACCGAAGAGCCAATCACTCTGTTCCGATTAGAGTTGGAGAGGCTTCAGTACATACTTCATTTCCCTGAGGAAGTCGCCTTCCAGGTCACATTTTCATACATCGTCACATATCGTAATATTTGTATTCAGCTCTCGCTGACTGAATATCAACTATTCTACTCCATACAACCCATGGACTATGTCCGCTATGTCAGCTGCGATCTCACTTCCGTTCCCGTGGTTGAGAATCCATCTCCTGTCAGGAATCTCGTCAAGAGACTCTCAGAGGCCAGTTTCCGCTTCCTTTCCAGAGACAGATTCAATTTCAGGTGTCTTCATGGATAACTCACGTGATTGTCTCCCAGCCGACTCATGATGATCGAAAGATCGCCCTCTCAGCTATTATGAGGATTGTTGAAACGTGTTGGAACATTGGTGAGTGTATTGAGAGGAGGAGGAGAAAGATGTACAAGTCGTTTCACGCTCCATTGGTGTCCTTGTAGGCAATTTCAATGGAGCAGTCGAAATTCTGATGGGACTGAAGAGCGAGAAACTGAGACCGTTCTGGTTGAGTCTCAGGGTTGATGAGAAGGCACACTTTGAACAGGTTTGGCAGTCATGACTGAGGAAAGATGAACCAGGAAAATATAGATGTGTGACATTCTCCTTCCTGCTCATCAATCTCTTCCCTCAACCGAATACATGAATGCAGTAGGCAGAGCACTTCGAATGCCACAGTGTCATCTGGTTGGTGCAGTCTTCAGCATAAAGTAGAGACTTTGACCGTCCAGGTCCCCTTCTTCGGCCTTTTCCTCCGTGATCTGTATGCCATCGTGAATGACATGCCCAACATAGTTGTCATCGGCCAGGACGGACAGAAGGAGAAGCTGGAGGTATCGAAGTCGTTGAAAAATGGATATACCACATTTTTGCAGTTCTTGACTGATCCCAATGGTGAAGATCACTTCTCTTCCAAGATTGGCGTGGGAGGACTGCTCAATGCGGACAAGGTATGCGATATTTTATCAAGGGAATAGTGAGTTGTTCAGATCAACTTGGTAGCCATTGTCCTGGACAACCTCGAAGCGTTCCATCGACACTCGAGGAACATGATATGCCACATGGAGAAGTTGGCGGCAGCGGAAAAGAACGAGAGTGATGAGGACCACCTCAAGGACGTCAAGTGTACGTTGACTCCACTACTTTCTGTATCAAGAGAGAATGTTCAGTGGAAGGATTCGAGCCCGTGACTCCGATGAAAGATATGGCACACGGAGTGACACTCGTTGCATTGGACTCCCATCGGTTCGATCTCGATGTCATCCAGAGGCTACTTCACGGAACCACAGGTATGTACACTCCTTGTACAGTTCACGTTAGGATTCTCCTTCAGTCATCCATTACGACCCGGACAGTGGCCGTTCTGTCCTGTGCAAGCTCAAGTTGGATCCATCATGTGCCATCATATCATGGAGGAAGATCAACTACGCCGGTCCCAAGGACCAGAAAGACCCCAACAACTCGAAGATCTCGTCTTCTGGTCAACAACCAACAGCTACTGACAGTGCACGTGCAGACAAGGCTGGAGCACAGAACAAACAAGTGAGGAAAGAGATCCGGGATTGAATAAGAATGCACGTTTGTAGGGAACCGGAGGACCCTCGAACAGCCTGGAGGAAGGAGAACTCAAACTAACCACCGTGAAGGATGTAGAAGCAGTGGACAGCTATGATCTGGATATTGAGGTATTGGGAAGGGGGTGAAATGAAGAGAGCGGAGTGTTCACCTAGGCCATCTACCGTCGTCATTCGGTGGAAGAGATGAGTGTGCCTGTGTGTTGTTGGAGACTATCCTATGGACAACTCATCTCTGACAATGACTTCCTGTACTTCCTCGCACCAGCACAGATCGCACAGTTGTGGAGCTCAGGACTCACCAAGGTCAGACTCGGAAGAACAACAATGAGTACGTACACGGCAGGTTGTCAATCTATTGGGAGAGCAGATGAAATATCCCGACAGAAGAATTCTCTGGCTCAAGATGCTCTATCTACAGTTATACAAGGTTTAGGCAACTACAACATTTGACATAAATGACATGAATAATTGTTTCAGGAATCATTGATCGAACAAATGTGCAACAGCAACAGCAACAGTGGAGACAGTGGTGGAAGGGTTAGATTTGATTCGTTTTTCGTTCCTCAAGTCGGTTATTGAAGCAAATTTGTGGTCCTCGTCCCTATGATGCACTATCCTCATTTGGCGGGAAGATGGACACATGGAGAGGATTCGGAATGCATCTGAGTCAGTAGATTACGGTATTGAAACAAAGGGCAGAAGATTCAGGTCCGTCGACAATCACTAGTTCCACAATGAGAAATGCGGACATTGGATCGTCGACTGACTTGGGTGGAACGAGGAACAGGTGAAGAATAGAATCAGTGAGACAAGGTTCACGATCATATGCAGATTGAAGAACTTCAAGAACGTCATGAAGAACAAACTGAGAGGAGCATCCCGAGATGGAAGTCGATCACAAAGTCCACAGCCACAGAGTCCACTGGTGAGACTGTTGCATTCGTTGCTTGCCTTGTCCCATTCGATAACCTATTCTCTTCCAGGTGCGTCCTCCCTCCATCAAATCGCAGATGAGCTCCCAGTCCGGTCCTCCAGGTCCCAACTCTCCGGGGTACGATTTGTGTAGCACATATGCATGAATAATTGATGAAACTCTCTCTCCAGTTACCTTCTGAAGCCTCGTGGAGACACGGCTATGTCTGATACTGGAGACATAGATTCTCTCTACACGCCGAGAAGCAGAACCCCCACTAGTTCCAGCTACGGAGGTAGGATTTTCGCCCGTTGATTGTAGACTCGCATATTCAATGCTCATCAAAGTTTCAGCACGGCCAAGAACTCCAACGAGCAGCAGCTATGGCGGTATGTAGACATTTCATTCCTTCCTTTCCGCTTGTTCCAACAGCAAAACCTATCATATCGAAATG
The DNA here is from genome assembly GCA_014805445.1 of Diplogasteroides magnus. NCBI lineage: Eukaryota > Metazoa > Nematoda > Chromadorea > Rhabditida > Diplogasteroididae > Diplogasteroides > Diplogasteroides magnus. The sequence goes on along the minus strand of JACMIF010000015.1, from coordinate 12,149 downwards.
TTTCTCCAACAGCTTTTTCACAATTGACACCTTTATTCGCATAGCCTTACCCCTTATTCAATATTCAGTCTTCTACTTCCTTTACATTCCTTACCGTAGCCTCTCTATCCCTGTGTTCTTGGCCCCTCCCCTATCCACATCCCTCTCGTCAGGTCGTTCTGTCGGTGGTCGTTCAACAAAATCTTGGCGTTCTCGCGGTGGCGAAACACCGAACAGCGGGTCAATAAGCAGCAGTGGTCAGGTGTCGGGACTAAACGGGCCTTCTGGAAAGGAATATCAGGTGAGAGAGGTGAGAGAGAGAGGATGAAAAATACTCGTGAGAGAGGAACACCCAATGGAATTCACAAAGATTCTTCACGCTTGTTGTGTCCGCCTAATTTTAACGAGCGTGCAGATAACAATTCCTTCTTCCCAATTTCTCATCTCTCTCGTTCACATAATAATGGCCCGCTTTAAGGAGAAACCTTTGACCCTGCTCGAGTTCGCCGAACTGTACAGGCTCTTCTACACGAGGATGCGGAAAGATTTACGGTGAGTGGAAGGAAGGAAAGAGTAAGAGGAAGAGTCAATTGCAGAGATCTCTTCAACGATGCCTTGTCTAATAACAGTGCAATTACTGCGAAGCGAGAGAGGGAGAAGCACTCCCCGAGGATGCAATCCAGGATTGATTCCACTTCCGCTCCCATTGGACCTGAGTTCCTATCTCATGGTAAGGGACTAGGGTAGCGAAGAAGTGCATTTCTCATTCTTATATTCCCCGCGGAGCGGTTGTCTATCACTAAGAAAAAACAACCGCTCCGAGGGAATTTGATGACTGAAAAATGCACTTCTTCTTGCTTTCCGTTCCCTGTAAGGGACTAAAGGAGAACCTTATGATAATGAATTATGCAGATTTCTTGACTCGCAACACTCAAGTGGCCTCGTCGTTCATTGGGGAGAAGCAAGTAAAGATCTACAATGCCCTTGCAGTTGCATGTGTTTCTCGACTCATAGGGTGAGAGTCATTCCTCGTTCCGTCGTAATATGCTCGAGATGTTGTGTCACACTCATCAGACCGCTGCTAACGATAACCCCATCGCTCAGTCGTAAATTCGCACATAAAATTGCCCCCTTTATTATTGACTGTTAATGGGGCGATGGGACATACATTGACTTATGGACTATTCGTGCACGCTGAGAAAATTTTGTGCCATATGGTTTGAGCACCAAAAAGCACATATTAGAGAGGGAAATACTGCTTGTTTAGTGGCGGAGGAATCGACACTTCCCGTTCCAATGTCTTCACTCCACTTACTCTCAAGAACTTCATCTGCTCTCAGCAGATGGAAATTGTCGATGAGCAACAAGCCCTGCAAATAATTCTGGTGAGTCAAGACTGGGGAAGGAACAGAGAGAGGGGAGAGTGCAGTTCAATATGCCAAATACGGCAGTTTATCAGCAATATCTGACAGTTTTAAACTGAATGAGGGGAAATGGCAGTTGAAACCGTTATTATTGTCAAAAAATATATTTCTGCGTGCAGGACCATGAGCCGGATGCAGTCTTTCGACAGAAGGGACAAATGACGTTCGAGGGATTTACAAGATGGCTCTGTGATCCTGTCAATTTTGCCTTCGTCCCGGAGAACATCAAGGTGGTCAGCAACACCCATTCCTGTGTAATGAACTCAGTATAGGCTGAAGAGTCGTCGCTTCATCATCCAATCTCCTACTACTACATCAATTCCTCACACAACACTTATCTAACGGGTCATCAACTGAAGGGTGAAAGCTCAGCTGAGATGTACAGACAGGTAGGGGATAGTCGTTCTAAATCCGTAAAAGTTGTCGTCTTTCTTCTCCACTGAGCGGTTATTCATTAGGGAGTGAGATAGTCGCTCCGCGGAAAAGAATGACGACACAATTTACCGATTTAGAATCCCTAGTAAGGGATATGGTGATTGAGAAGGGGACAATGAGCCATTTGAGGTGCTTTTGACTGGTTGCCGTTGTGTGGAACTTGACTGTTGGGATGGAGATGATGGACTGCCACTCATCTACCACGGTCACACGTTCACATCAAAGATTGGATTCAGACAGGTGTCAACACTTCCTTATGTAGGCACATGAACAAGTTACCTCATTCCAGGTGGTGGACATAATTAAGAAGTCTGCCTTCACTGTATCTGACCTTCCCGTTATACTCTCAATTGAAAATCATTGTTCCCTTCAGCAACAAGCACGAATGGCCCAGATGTTCAAGGTTTGAAATGCTCTGGTGTCTACACATTCTATTATTCACCCATTTGTAGACCGTCCTGGGCGAGCTCCTGGTTACCAACTTCCTCTTCGAAGCTGATTACTCTGATTTCCCCCATCTTCCTTCTCCATATCAATTGAGAAGGAAGATCCTCATAAAGAACAAGAAACTCGTGTCTGAACCGTCGTATGGTCTGTCGAGTGTCGCTTCTTCTGCCACAATCAGAAGGGAAGAAGTGAATGCGCTGAGGAGGAAACAGAGCAGGAATAGCTATGAGAGCAGGTGGGAATTAGTGTTTCCAAAATTGTAATAATGTGCATTTCTCATTCGTCAAATTTCCGCGGAGCGGTTGTCACTAGGGTGAGTCGACTCGGCATTCGAGATGCGAGACTCGCATGATTTACATGCGCATTTGCGTTTTTCACGAGACTCGGATCCGTTCCCTCTCCCCTCCATTCTCGGATGAATCTCGCGAGACTCGAATCTTATGTAAATTATTCGGAAGAAAAACAGTGACCGCTTCAGTAGCGTGGAGGAATGAAATGGGACAGGAAGAGTTCAGCATGTTCATTTCACTCATGAACAGAGCGCTCAATTGAATCGGTGGTTTAAAGGATGAAGTGTGGGACAGACGTTTTGTGCACGGAAGTTCGCTACCTTGTGCCAACAATCATTTTTCAGCTGCAGTTTTTGGGTAATTCAGATTTTTAAAATTCATGTGATATTTAACAAAAAGAACAATGCATCTCAAAAAGACATTGCAGAACAACTGTTTAGATTCTCTTTTACTCTCTATGGTTTTACGTGCCCCAGCATTATCGTATAGATGAAAGACAGAAGCGCCATGGAAATAAGCGCCATAATCGTGAAATGGACAGATATGTTGTGAGAATGCATAGAATGATAAATAATCTGTTCAATTCACTGTTATGGCGCAAAAGTCCATGACGCTCACATCTTTCATCCTTCAGTCGTAAAGTTTTCTGATGCGCATCTCGCGAAACATTCGAGTCTCGAATGAAACATGCGAGACTCGCATAACTTCCGTCTCGAAATTTGCATCGCATTCGAGTCTCGAATGCGGGGGGACAGTCAAATGAGCTGATGGCGAGACTCGTGTCTCGCGAGTACTCACCCTAGTTGTCACCACGTTCGATCGACAAACGCTCCGACTGGATCAGACGAATGAAAAAAACAACTTTTCATTACCGTTTTAGAAACCTTATTGGTAATGATTTTCTCATCCTGTGAAGGAATCCCCTTTCAGATGTTCTTCGACTGCAGATGACGTAGAGGAAGACGATCTGGATGAATTCCTCGACGACGAGGAGATTGAGGAAGATGATGGAGACGACGACAACAATGGTGACAACGTGACATCGAGCAGAGCTTCATCTCGTCCTTCTATAGAGAGTCCAAAAGGAACGAAGAGAAGCACTCCCAAGAGCACGTTCAACCATAAGCAGACTGTCTTCAAGCAAGACTCTGCCAGGAGTGACTCTCCTGAGATGCGATCAAAGTCTGCCTCCACATCAAAGATTCCCTCTGGATTCCAATCTGCTCTCGTGAGTTTGTACATTCTTGTGCATGTAACGGGGGGGGGGGGGATAAAAAGGGGGGGGGGCGGGGGAAATTTTTCGAAAAATTTTTAGGGATATAGTGGGGAAAAATTTTTTTTTCAGAGGAAAAAA